>JAJJMA010347240.1:0-11207 GCA_023529015.1 Papaver nudicaule
TCCGTCCATCCATCGAAGCAATCTTCTCGGCACGGCAGTTGGATGGTTCAAAAACGTACACCAGCAGCTAGCTCGATCTTATCTTGGGACACTCACTTCGGATCAAAACAGCCACCCTCGGTGACTTACTCGGATGACTTACTTCGGGATATTCCCTCCAATACAACTTCGAAAATGAAACTCAACTTTGGTACAACTCCAATCACCAACCACCAACTTTAGATGGCAGCTTGACGGCAGTTTCAATCCATCTTCGATCTCCACCTACGATCAAGCCATAGCTCATAAGCTACGCATGAAAAGGGAGAATTCTTAAACTCTACATTCTTCCCATTCCGAGGCATTTCAACCATGCTTTGAATTGAAATCTTCATGCCACACTGCATTTTTCAAAAAAAAAAAAAAAAAAAAAAAAAAAATTCCTTCGTCTTGAAAGCGTAGTTTATTATCATACTTGATTCTAGTTCAAGCTATGCTGCAAATAAATGCATGGATGGTTCGCCATCACTTGATTTGAGTTGTACTAGTCAAGTCACACTAAATTGCATGATAGAAAGTTTAGAATAAAACTTGTTTTTCTTGGCTACGAAAATTGAAAAATGATTATCTACATAGCACCTGATATTACTTATAGTCTAAATAATTATTGCATCCTTTTTTACTGCGTTACTTTATAAAACAATATTTGAGGTCACTACATTTTCGAATTCCATAAACAATGTTAGGCAACATTCGGCACAAGAGTCTATTCAAGTATACTTTTGCAGCGATTATTTACCTCGGCTCTAAAAGTTTCAGGTACAAATAATAAAATATTGGAGGAATCCCGTCAAAGAGTAAGGCGCTAAAATAAAGTGGCACAAAGTGTGGAAACAAAGCAAACACCAAAGCAAGCTCGCTCAAGGAGCAAAAGCACACTCTAGAACCAAATGGCGAAAGTTCAAAAGGAAAAATAATGACTCGAAGGACACGGACTCCTAGCGAAGCAGCAACAAAGAGGAAGTTTACTCCACAAATATTAATCAACTCGGACATGGCAGCAAAGAACAACTTCGGACACAAACCCGCATTAGTAGCTTCAACAACCTTCTTTGGGGAGAATTTCTAAACACTACTCTTGCTACTTTAAAAAGTTTTTGAATGATCATGCACCTCACATGCTTAGAATAACGTTCAAGCAAGTCGTACGATAGGCCATGACGCCATTATATATATATAGGTCACTTAGCAAATAAAATATGAAGTCATAGAGTTCTTCCTCGAGGGGCATCAATATTGAAGTTCTACTTATCGAAATTTCAAACTAAAACTATATCCTAAATTAGGAGTTCTACTTATATTAGTTTCTTTCTAAAATCGATCGAATCGCTTCCTCCCACCTCGAGGGGCGTGAATATCAAAAAAGAGTATAGTTTCGAATTAAGAGAAATAACGCAATTAAAAAGTTTTAAGGCACATATCGAAATAAATAAAGATCGAACATCTCCTTCCACCTTGAAGGGATGGAGCATCGAATAATTACATTTAAAAGATCGAACCATCTCTTTCTACCTCGAAGGAGTGGGGGTATCGAGTATGTTTATACAACACCGAGCAATACGCAACGGTAACGAAGTTAAAGAATTTTTTTTGAGTCACCAATTAGCATTTTTATTTATTAAGTCTCCCCCCGATACAACATATCACATTACGTATAGAAGTATACTTGTCACATTATGGCACACTTGAATTTCCTTAGCTATACGTAATCTTCAAGCTTCGCATACTATTATGGTATACATGAATTATGCTTCACAAAAACAGCTCGGTTCAACCTCCAGTTCCTCCTCGATGAGGCAAAGTCCTACCTGATTAGGCACAATCTCCCAAGGCTTTGACGCCATAAAAACGAACAGGCCATGATGCCTAAATAAATTGACCAGAATTCAGTTTGGCAGCGAGGAAAACTTCGAAAAACACGGGAAACTCGCCAGCATCAACAACTCGTCTTGATGGCTTCGGCTGCACCTTCGATCAAATTCATTCACTCCTCGATGGCTACACAGCTTATCCTTCACAAAGCAGTTTCAACCATTATGATCCTCACATTCGATGGTTATATACACCAAACATCGATGACCCAATTTATATAACCCATATAGTTTACCTCTCGACGGTCAATATGTATCAAGGAAGCACCACTGAATTAGCATTCTGCATGAGGGAACAAACAAGTTCAACCATCGAGCAACTCTTTTCTCGGAGTATCAACCAACCTTGTTCTCAGAGCTACTACAGCTCGCAGCCACCATCAAACAAATTCCACTTTGATCCAGACACCAACAATCCTACTTCGGAGCACTAATCAACCACTGCCATCTCGGAAGCAAAAAACTTCGATGCTTTAAAACATCAGCTATCTCGGACCAAACTCCACGTCGATGCCTTACTTCGGCAATATCATCCTCGAAGAAACCCATCGAAGATGTCAACTGTGAAGCCATCTAAATAAACAATCTCGGAGAAGCCATCTCGGATGCAACTTCGATGACTAGGTTTACTCACCTTCGATAACTCAACTCCGATGCTTATCTCGGAGACAATTAACTAAGTACATAATCTCGGAATCCATCGTCGTCAGGCAGCAGTATAACAACAGTGAAGAAACTTCGGTGCTTCAACATCAGTTACCTCTTCAAGCTCCGAAGCAAACACTCGAGGAAACTTCGAAGACTCAACATCAATAACTTCGGAATGCCAGTTCAGCTAATGATCAAACAGCTTCGCCAACCCACCTTCGATCCTGATAACCAGTTCATCTCGTGGAAGGAGCGTCTCTATAGCAACAAAGAATGGCAAGACTAATTCGATTGGGAAATGAACTCAACTTCGATGGATCAATAGCGTATAATAATGCAACTCGCTGAAGGAAGCAAACCCAAAAGAAAGTATTTCATTGACAACTACCATCTCATCAGCAAAAACAAATGTTAGCAAATATTCAGCGTTCTCGGGACAGTCAACATGCATCGATAGCTCGACGCAGCAATTACATCAACCTTGGATAAACAAGCTCCGACAACAACAAAGTCCTATTTGCTTAGGCACGTCTCCTAAAGCTCTAACGCCATCAAAGAGATTAGGCCATGACGCCATATCTTCACCAGTGCCTAGTCGCAAAAACAAAAAGGCTGAAACGCCAAGGCAGAAAAAGCCAAAAACAAAAAGGCTGAAACGCCAAGGCAGAAAAAGCCAAAAACAAAAAGGCCGTAACGCCAAGGCAAAAAACGCCAAAAAATAAAAAGACCTCGAATGGCAGGCACAGAGCTGATGCTCATATAAATCTTAAGGGCCCTACGAGTTATATGGCACGGTACTCTACCCACAAGACACCCCGATAGCGGTGAGCACTTTGAATCAAGGCTACATAAGCCGACGATACATTCGTACTCACTACCAAACGGCCACGAGGAGTAAACGTCCTCGGGCGCCGAGGGGACGATAAATGGGATTAACATCTACCTTTAGAGGTGGATGGAACCCCAAGGTAGCTAATTGGCTTACATTCACGGGAATGGCAAGCGAGTTACGCAGCCGAGGGACCTCCTCCAAAAATCAAGCACAGCCTTGAGGAGGGGCTAGCAAGAAAAGAAGAAGTTGAACTCCAGGCCGCGATAGGAGAACAGTACCATGTCTAAGCTCCAGCTTTGACCGGCACTCCCCCATTGTGCTACTTTATTATCGAGACACATAGCAGCTACCCACCATAAGTTTCCTACTCTACTTGGGATAAATGGGTACTTAGTATCTTCGATACCCACCTAACGTACTGAGGCAGGACGGGTACCTATGGTCTCGATAGCCAGTGTTTTGCTTGAAACCAGCGCGAGTAGCTCAAAGCCTTTGGGAAGGGTGATCCGTACGCCCCCACTAGCTTGGTTACTGCCTCCCACATCGAAGTAAGCCCCGAAGTTGCACTCTAAGTAACCTTAGGAGCCTATAGTTTGCAAGTTAAACTTCGTGCCTGATCATGAGTTACCAGGCAAGCAATACATCGAAGGAAAGTATGTGCCTGATCATGTCATACTACAAAAACTATGCATCGAAGAAAAGGTGAATCAAAATATTCTGCAGGATGGATCGAAATACAAATGAATTGAAATGCAAAAAGATGCAAGACAGGGGCACAAACAAATCACAAAAATATTACCTTGAAGTATTCATTAAAGCATCAAACAGGAGCATACACTAAGGTTCCTTCGGCAAAATATAGTGAAATAAATTCAAAATTGGCTTCGCTCTCAAAACGCTCGAGGATGGTTGTACATACAAGAACTGCGCTAAAAAGACCTACTCGTAGAAAGCAACATCAAATAACCTAAGGAGCAAAGCAAAGTGATAGCAATCTTCGTCCACCAAAGGAGCATGGCATCCTTCGTTTCACAACAAAGAGTCACAAAAGTCAATACACCGAAGCAGTAGCTGGAGAAAAACAAAGAATGCAGGGGCAAAGCCATTGGATGCCAATCTCCTCGCACGACAAATTCTCTTTGCGGAAGGTACACTTCGGGAGAGCACTTCCTTTTGCTTACAAAAGTTCGGTTCCTTCACTTTCGAAAGCAAAAGGGGGGCAACTATACAAGGGAATCCCGAGTGGAAAATTTTTCAAAGCTCATTTCTTCAAACAACAACGACACCAAACAGCCCAAGAAGCCGCCTAGGAACTTCACGAAAGAGTAGGAGCAAGTATGCATACTCGAAAAACATTTTTGTACTCTTCCGCTCAGTTCCTTCGACTACAATGAAAAATTAAGAACTCATCTCGCTCGAAAGATAGTCCGAAGGAAAGAAATATCACAACAAAAGAAACACCCCGACAACATCTCGGTTACCACCTTTCGAGCTAGTTACAATATGAAGCAATCATCTGTCTACATCAAAGTACACCAACGAAGATCATCTCAAAATTCAAAGGATTCATGAAGTAACCATTCATCATCAATGAAGCCCAGTTATGCATACACCAAAGTCAATCCATGGCATCTATCTCCTTCGAGAAAAGAAAAACAATCAATTCAATCTGAAGCAGTCATCTTAGCATTCTCGACGAAACATTCTCGGAGAAGTCTAACTCACCACAATCAGCAAATCCCGAAAGGAATAATCTCGCAACGACAGTAACCCGAAGGAAGCAATATACATCAGATTCGGAGAGTCAAAAACTTCCACAGAACTATCTCGCTGCTATAGCTTCGGAGCAATCTTTTGAAAAATAATAACCTCAATACCCAACGCGTTGGATAAAAGAAACATAAGAAAGGATCAGGAGTTTACTAATCAACTTGAGGAATAATCATGGCAGGAGTGCCACTCCGAGATCATCCTCACTTCACTTCGAAGTCATCCTCGATCACACTTCGATTCGATGGCACACATTTCTATTCTCGATAATACGGCGGTCAATAACCAATTTGACGAACAGTTAACTCGGGACATCTCCTTCGGATCAGCCTGCATATTTCAATGACTGCTCGTCCTCTTCTCGATGCCAGTTCCTTGGATCCAGCATCCCATTCGATCAATGGAATCTCAAACCATCATGGAAATCACCAAGAAAAGGCAGATAAAATTCATTCGCTACCAACTCAATCAAGCATACCTCCTCGGCAACTCAACAAAGACGTAAATGTTACAAGTTCGAAGCTGTTGAAGCAAGTCAAAGTACCGAAGCTAAACGAAAGGATACAACAGAAGTCAGCACACTCCAGGATTCTCACAAGTCCACGTGTCTCATACCGTCAATTATGACAAGAAGAATTTGCAAACGGATTAATCTTCGAAACATCCATTGGCAAAGGAGCAAACTGTGGGGGTATAATTCGGACGATCCACGTGTCATCATCCTAGAAGAAGAGGAAGACATCACCTTATAAACGCGAAGAGAGTCAAAGACTAAGACTACGAACCATGGATCACCACCCGAAGATGTCGCCTCGGTCTACAAATCCGTCCGAAGAAGTTACCCAAGCTCCCCCCGAAGTGAAGATCAAGCCCGAGGAATAAGTATGCCGAAGAGATAAACCGACATACGAGAGCCGAAGTCACTTGAAGACGAGGCGCACCAAAGACCTACTTTACTTAGTAGCTAAGATAAGGGCATTTGTGTAACTATCATGTAAATTTCCTCTATATAAAGGAAATATCTCCTAGGAGAGAGGGATCTTCTTTGACTTTCTCTCTCTTCCTCCTCCTCCTCTACTCATCTTTTTCCCCAAAAACTAGATCTAGATCTAGAACTCCTCTCTAATGGAGATTCATGTAATCACAACAACAGAAATACATAGAAAGTCTTCTTATATCATGTCTTCAATGTTTATACGGTCTTTAGTTACTGTTCACAGTACCATCGGTGCTGTTCTCGTGGTATTCGCACCACTGAATCTCAACTGTAAACTGTATGTGCGAGTAGATCTGATGGATATGGAGTCTTATGAACCTATGCAGATTTTCTACTCGTACAGTTTGGCGCTAGAAACAGGGATGATTAAAACAACTTAGGGTTTGCCTGTGAATTTTTGGGTTTTCAAATTTTTAGAATATTTTTTGTCTTTTCAAAAGATATTTGCATGTGCTTTGGAGGTACAAAAATGAAGACGAATTTATTCCTGTAGCAGTTCCGGCGGTTCAGTAACATATCTAGCAACTTTAGTGGTGGATCCGGCGAGTTCAAACAGCAGATCCGGTAGATTCAGAAGTTTCCAGGGATATTTCCGTCGCAAATCTACAAGTTTCAGATTTCAAAGGAAAAAGTGCAATTATTAAGGCCCGACATGAAAGCTTCACCAACAGTGAAATCCAAGCTTCACCTCCAAACAGATTTAATACGAGAAATCTCTCTCTTATCTCTTTTTATGTTTAACATCCCAGATCTATGAATTTTGAAGACAAAAATTGGATTTTTTGAAGCTAAAAATCATGATTCAAAATGAATTTTGTTTACAAATCTACCATCAGTAGATTCAGAAGAGCAAACCCATCTAAAACTTTTGAAGCAAGATTCGAGATCTTTCTTTTAATCAAAAAAAAAAAAGAAAAAAAAAAAAGGGATTACAATCTATATTTTATTGAACAAACAAGCAAACATAATTATTTCTGCTTCCAAACACAAATGATCAAATCTGTTTTTGGTCGCTGACATCATTGATTTTTTGAACTGCAGCATTAAGAAAGCTCAACGAGATAGAACTATCTTCGTCGAAATTTAGCGGAAGACGCCTGATAAGGAATTCTTGCTTCGCCAATACCATCTTCGGGGTAATCATCTCGGAGTAAGGGCTCAGTTCAAAGCAATCATGGGAAAGAGTAATCACAAACGAAGAAGCTTCTACGGAAATCTCTGAGCCATCCTATCTGATGTCTTTCACAGCTTCGATGACACAGTAAAATTTCGGTGACCCAACGAAGAACCATCGATGACTACTTCGGCGACCATGATCCGATGACTCAATCACAGCTATTAACTACTCGAGCCTTAGCTAGGTACTCGATTAAAAGCCTGAATCACAGTTTAAGCAATCATCAGCAATGGCACCAGCTTCGGAGTTCAGAACAACCATTGCCAGCAGTCTCTCGAAGCTGCACAAACATTGGAATCACAGCAAGTCCATCCCAACACCAATACCATCGAACCAATTCATTTTGGTCAGACCACGGAACAACTTTCGATTACTCTGTTTGAGTCATTCAGCCATCTCGAAATAATCCTCGGAACAGTAATCCTAGCGATCCTCGAAGCAATTTCTTCGCAGCAACATCGTCTACGACAGACAACTTCGGTGATGGCAACTTGGCCTCCTCTCGATGATACAGTAAAAAATAAACTTCGATGGCAGCAGTTAAATAATCACCTTCGACAGCAGTTTTACCTCCCTCGATGCCTTACATGGATGGTTTACTCCGAAGAAGAAAACTAACATCGGTACAACTCCGAAGATGCTTCGATGCTCCGGTGTAGATGATCAAGCTTCGATGATCTTGCACAGATGACAATCTCTATTACTTCGATGGATATGTCGATAGTACCGCAGTAAAATATCGACGGTTAACTCCGTTGATAAATAGCAAAACGACGTTTGAGCATTGACAGTTTATATGACAATTCTGATAACAAACATTGCAACATCAGATGAAAAAGGTGGGATTTCATTTTCAGTTTCTTATCTGTTCCACTATCCGAAGCTAGCTGGGAATTATCTGTCTCGATGAAGAAGAAGACACAATCAGGGCATACCACTACAATCAGGGCATACCAACTTGATTGGGGCATACCAACTCGATTGGGGCATACCAGCAGACTCATCATACCAACTGAGCGAATGAACGAAGTTAACTACTTCGGCAACCTACCACTGTCCGTCCATCCATCGAAGCAATCTTCTCGGCACGGCAGTTGGATGGTTCAAAAACGTACACCAGCAGCTAGCTCGATCTTATCTTGGGACACTCACTTCGGATCAAAACAGCCACCCTCGGTGACTTACTCGGATGACTTACTTCGGGATATTCCCTCCAATACAACTTCGAAAATGAAACTCAACTTTGGTACAACTCCAATCACCAACCACCAACTTTAGATGGCAGCTTGACGGCAGTTTCAATCCATCTTCGATCTCCACCTACGATCAAGCCATAGCTCATAAGCTACGCATGAAAAGGGAGAATTCTTAAACTCTACATTCTTCCCATTCCGAGGCATTTCAACCATGCTTTGAATTGAAATCTTCATGCCACACTGCATTTTTCAAAAAAAAAAAAAAAAAAAAAAAAAAAATTCCTTCGTCTTGAAAGCGTAGTTTATTATCATACTTGATTCTAGTTCAAGCTATGCTGCAAATAAATGCATGGATGGTTCGCCATCACTTGATTTGAGTTGTACTAGTCAAGTCACACTAAATTGCATGATAGAAAGTTTAGAATAAAACTTGTTTTTCTTGGCTACGAAAATTGAAAAATGATTATCTACATAGCACCTGATATTACTTATAGTCTAAATAATTATTGCATCCTTTTTTACTGCGTTACTTTATAAAACAATATTTGAGGTCACTACATTTTCGAATTCCATAAACAATGTTAGGCAACATTCGGCACAAGAGTCTATTCAAGTATACTTTTGCAGCGATTATTTACCTCGGCTCTAAAAGTTTCAGGTACAAATAATAAAATATTGGAGGAATCCCGTCAAAGAGTAAGGCGCTAAAATAAAGTGGCACAAAGTGTGGAAACAAAGCAAACACCAAAGCAAGCTCGCTCAAGGAGCAAAAGCACACTCTAGAACCAAATGGCGAAAGTTCAAAAGGAAAAATAATGACTCGAAGGACACGGACTCCTAGCGAAGCAGCAACAAAGAGGAAGTTTACTCCACAAATATTAATCAACTCGGACATGGCAGCAAAGAACAACTTCGGACACAAACCCGCATTAGTAGCTTCAACAACCTTCTTTGGGGAGAATTTCTAAACACTACTCTTGCTACTTTAAAAAGTTTTTGAATGATCATGCACCTCACATGCTTAGAATAACGTTCAAGCAAGTCGTACGATAGGCCATGACGCCATTATATATATATAGGTCACTTAGCAAATAAAATATGAAGTCATAGAGTTCTTCCTCGAGGGGCATCAATATTGAAGTTCTACTTATCGAAATTTCAAACTAAAACTATATCCTAAATTAGGAGTTCTACTTATATTAGTTTCTTTCTAAAATCGATCGAATCGCTTCCTCCCACCTCGAGGGGCGTGAATATCAAAAAAGAGTATAGTTTCGAATTAAGAGAAATAACGCAATTAAAAAGTTTTAAGGCACATATCGAAATAAATAAAGATCGAACATCTCCTTCCACCTTGAAGGGATGGAGCATCGAATAATTACATTTAAAAGATCGAACCATCTCTTTCTACCTCGAAGGAGTGGGGGTATCGAGTATGTTTATACAACACCGAGCAATACGCAACGGTAACGAAGTTAAAGAATTTTTTTTGAGTCACCAATTAGCATTTTTATTTATTAAGTCTCCCCCCGATACAACATATCACATTACGTATAGAAGTATACTTGTCACATTATGGCACACTTGAATTTCCTTAGCTATACGTAATCTTCAAGCTTCGCATACTATTATGGTATACATGAATTATGCTTCACAAAAACAGCTCGGTTCAACCTCCAGTTCCTCCTCGATGAGGCAAAGTCCTACCTGATTAGGCACAATCTCCCAAGGCTTTGACGCCATAAAAACGAACAGGCCATGATGCCTAAATAAATTGACCAGAATTCAGTTTGGCAGCGAGGAAAACTTCGAAAAACACGGGAAACTCGCCAGCATCAACAACTCGTCTTGATGGCTTCGGCTGCACCTTCGATCAAATTCATTCACTCCTCGATGGCTACACAGCTTATCCTTCACAAAGCAGTTTCAACCATTATGATCCTCACATTCGATGGTTATATACACCAAACATCGATGACCCAATTTATATAACCCATATAGTTTACCTCTCGACGGTCAATATGTATCAAGGAAGCACCACTGAATTAGCATTCTGCATGAGGGAACAAACAAGTTCAACCATCGAGCAACTCTTTTCTCGGAGTATCAACCAACCTTGTTCTCAGAGCTACTACAGCTCGCAGCCACCATCAAACAAATTCCACTTTGATCCAGACACCAACAATCCTACTTCGGAGCACTAATCAACCACTGCCATCTCGGAAGCAAAAAACTTCGATGCTTTAAAACATCAGCTATCTCGGACCAAACTCCACGTCGATGCCTTACTTCGGCAATATCATCCTCGAAGAAACCCATCGAAGATGTCAACTGTGAAGCCATCTAAATAAACAATCTCGGAGAAGCCATCTCGGATGCAACTTCGATGACTAGGTTTACTCACCTTCGATAACTCAACTCCGATGCTTATCTCGGAGACAATTAACTAAGTACATAATCTCGGAATCCATCGTCGTCAGGCAGCAGTATAACAACAGTGAAGAAACTTCGGTGCTTCAACATCAGTTACCTCTTCAAGCTCCGAAGCAAACACTCGAGGAAACTTCGAAGACTCAACATCAATAACTTCGGAATGCCAGTTCAGCTAATGATCAAACAGCTTCGCCAACCCACCTTCGATCCTGATAACCAGTTCATCTCGTGGAAGGAGCGTCTC
>JAJJMA010347243.1:0-12022 GCA_023529015.1 Papaver nudicaule
CAGCAAGATGTCCGTGGCACTTTGCATACCAACTCTAGAGATATTTCCGATTTAAAGATCCAGATGGGTAAAATAGCTGAGTCATTAGGGGAAAGAGACAAAGGCAAGTTTCCTAGTCAAACACAAACCAATCCTAGAGGAGTTCATGAAATAACTCTGAATGGTGAGAAATCGCCAAATAAGCATGTAAATGCGATAACAACCCTTAGGAATGGAAAAGTTGTAGACAATAAGGTAGATATGCCTGATGATGAGACAACTGTAGTTCAACCCTCTGAGCCAGTAACTGAGCCTGTAGTTGAAAAGCCTGATGTCATCCCTAATAAGTCCAAGTTTGAGCCCAAGGCCCCATACCCACAACTGTTAGTTCCATCAAGAAAGGAATCGAATTTCAATGATATTTTGGAAGTTTTTAGGCATATAAACATCAACCTTCCCTTGTTAGATGTGATTAGGCAGATCCCTGCTTATGCCAAGTTCCTTAAGGACCTTTTAACCCGAAAGCGAAAGCTTAGTGTGCAGAAGAAGGCCTTTTTAGCAAGTCATGTGAGTTCAATCATCCAGCACAAAACTGTTCCTAAATATAAAGACCCAGGATGCCCTACCATTTCCTGTATGATAGGTAATCACAAGGTCGAGAAAGCCTTACTTGACTTGGGAGCTAGTGTGAACTTGCTCCCATACCATGTCTATACCCAGTTAGGACTTGGTGAGTTGGAACCGACTAAGATGACGTTACAGTTAGCTGATAGATCTGTGAAAGTCCCTCGTGGTGTTGTCAAGGATGTTCTTATAGAGGTTGATAGGTTCATTTATCCAGTAGATTTTGTTGTCCTAGATACAGAACCCGTCCCAGACCCAGAAAACCAGATACCTGTGATTTTGGGTCGAACATTCCTAGCTACAGCCAATGCAGTCATAAACTGTAGAAGTGGCTTGATGACTTTGTCTTTCGGAAATATGACTACTGAACTTAATATTTTTAATGCTATGAAGCACCCCTATGATCTGGATGATACATTCATAGAAGAGGTGAACATGATCGATAGTTTAGTTGAGGATTCATTACCGAATATGTTGACAACAGACCCATTAGAGAATTGTCTGTTCCATTTTGGGTCTGACTTTGATGATGATAGCACCATTGAGCAAGTGAATGCTTTGCTAGATTCCGCCCCTTTGCTAGATACTGATAAGTGGAAATCTAAGTTCGAACCTTTACCAGAGACCAGGTCTACTTTAGTTCCGTCTCTGAAAGTGCCCCCAAAGTTGGACCTTAAACCACTACCTGAAACCCTGAAGTATGTGTTTTTGGGTCCATCTGAAACCTTGCCTGTGATTATAGCCTCTGACTTGGAAAGTGATCAGGAGAATAGGCTAGTAACCGTACTTCAAGACCACAAGGAAGCTCTAGGGTGGCAAATAGCAGACATCAAGGGTATAAGTCCAACTGTTTGTATGCATAAGATTCATTTAGAAGATGAAACCAAACCTTCTAGGGAGATGCAACGTAGACTTAACCCCAACATGAAAGAAGTAGTTCGAACTGAGGTGCTTAAGCTGTTAGATGCAGGTATTATCTACCCCATATCAGACAGTGAGTGGGTCAGCCCTGTTCAAGTTGTCCCCAAAAAGTCCGGAATTACCGTAGTCCAGAATGATAACAATGAGTTAATCCCGACCCGAGTGACCACGGGTTGGCGTGTTTGTATAGACTATAGGAAGTTGAACAAGGTCACAAGGAAGGATCACTTTCCCCTTCCTTTCATAGATCAGATGCTCGAACGATTAGCTGGGCATAGTCATTATTGCTTTTTAGATGGATACTCTGGTTACAACCAGATTGATATTGCCCCACAAGACCAAGAAAAAACCACCTTTACATGTCCTTTTGGTACCTTTGCGTATAGACGCATGCCTTTCGGGTTGTGTAATGCACCCGCCACCTTTCAGCGTTGCATGATGAGCATATTTTCAGACATGGTAGAACGGTTTTTAGAGGTATTTATGGATGATTTTTCAGTGTTCGGGTCGTCTTTTGATGAATGTTTGCACCATTTGACCTTAGTGTTGGCTAGGTGTAAGGAAAAGAATTTAGTGCTCAATTGGGAGAAGTGCCATTTCATGGTACAATCAGGAATTGTTTTAGGGCATATCGTATCTTCTAAGGGTATAGAGGTAGACAAAGCCAAGGTTGACCTTATTAGGACTTTACCGGTTCCCAAAACCGTGAAGGATATTAGGTCATTCTTAGGGCATGCGGGATTTTATCGCCGTTTCATTAAGGATTTTAGCTTGATTTCTAGACCTCTTTGCAATCTTCTTGCAAAAGATGTCAAGTTTGTTTTTGATGATGCTTGTTTGGAAGCTTTTGAGAAGCTTAAGGTGTTACTCACTACTGCACCTATTGTCCGACCTCCTAACTGGAGTCTACCCATTGAGATCATGTGTGATGCGTCAGATTATGCCATTGGTGTTGTTTTAGGTCAGCGAGAAAATAAGTTACTTCATGTCATATATTATGCTAGTAAAACCTTGAACGATGCCCAGCTGAATTATACAACCACAGAGAAGGAATTGTTAGCCATTGTGTTTGCCTTGGATAAGTTTAGATCCTATCTTCTAGGTTCTAAGGTCGTAATATTTACCGATCATGCTGCTTTAAAATACCTTTTGTCTAAGAAGGACACCAAACCTAAATTGATTAGGTGGATCCTTTTGTTACAAGAATTTTGGTTAGAGATTAGAGACAAAAAGGGTTCAGAGAATGTAGTAGCAGACCACTTGTCCAGGCTAGTTGTAGATGCCTCTGATGATCCCTCTCCTGTGAGGGATAGCTTTCCTGATGAACAACTTTTTAGTGTTTCCCAACTACCTTGGTTTGCTAATATAGTGAACTATCTTGTTACTGGTAGGATTCCTCATCATTGGAATAAACAAGACCGTTCTAGGTTTTTGTCTGAGGTGAAACACTTCTTTTGGGACGATCCTTATCTATTTAAGTATTGTCCCGATCAGATTATTAGGAGATGTATACCAGAGAGTGACCAAACTAGTGTCATCTCCTTTTGTCATGATCAGGCCTGTGGGGGTCATTTTAGTTCTAAGAAGACTGCAGCCAAGATTCTGCAGTCTGGATTCTATTGGCCTTCTTTGTTTAAGGACACCCACAGTTATTGTCTTGCTTGTGAGCGTTGCCAGAAGTTAGGTACTATTTCCCGTAGAAATATGATGCCCTTGAACCCTATATTAGTGATTGAGGTCTTTGATGTGTGGGGTATTGATTTTATGGGTCCATTTCCTACTTCTTTTGGTTATCTTTACATCCTTGTTGCTGTAGACTACGTGTCTAAGTGGGTAGAAGCGGTTCCGTGTAGAACAAACGACCATAAGGTTGTGGTCGAATTTTTAAAAGAAAACATATTTGCACGTTTTGGCACACCGCGAGCTATAATTAGTGATGGAGGTTCACACTTTTGTAATAGGACGTTTGCACTTTTAATGAAGAAATATGGTATCACTCACAAAGTAGCAACCCCATATCACCCACAGACTAGTGGTCAGGTAGAGGTCTCCAATAGGGAGATTAAACGTATTTTAGAGAAAACAGTCAATCCTAACAGGAAAGACTGGTCCCTAAGGCTTACTGATGCCTTGTGGGCTTACCGTACAGCGTTTAAGACCCCGATCGGAATGTCACCTTATCGCCTAGTATATGGCAAGGCATGCCACTTACCTGTCGAATTAGAGCACAGAGCATATTGGGCTGTCAAGCAGCTTAATTTTTCTCTGGATGAGGCAGGAGCTCACAGGAAGCTCCAGCTCAATGAGTTGGAAGAGATTAGGGCAGATGCATATGAGAGTGCTAGGGAGTATAAGAACAAAATGAAACTTGTACATGATCGTAACATTTTAAGGAAGTCATTTTCTCCAGGTCAAAAAGTTCTTCTGTATGATACTCGTTTGCATCTATTTCCCGGGAAGTTGCGTTCTCGGTGGACAGGTCCCTATATTGTTAAAACAGTTTTTCCTCATGGTGCTATTGAAATTGAGACATCAGATGGTAGGAGTTCATTTAAGGTCAACGGCCAGAGACTAAAACCATTTTTAGAGATTGCTCCCACTGAGGATGTTGAGGAGGTCCCTCTGGAGGACCCAGTTTACCTTGATTGACCGTCGAGGTACCCAGGTACTATCTTTCCAACTTGAATTATCTTTTTGAATTGCTCTTTAAACATTGAGGACAATGTTAGATTTAAGTTGGGGGGTAGGAAATTGAAAATTTTGTATGTTGTATGTTTGTAAATAAGACTCAGACTTCAAATTCGAGAAACTTGTGAATTATTGAGGACGAACACTGACCAATCTAAGTAGATGGAAACGTTAACTCTTCAACTATAGGAATTGGTGGGCCCACGAATGGTCCTTCATGTTTGAACGCATAACTCAGGTGTTAGAAATAACATGATGATCTCTTCTCTATTAGGAACTTTATGTAACTATGCCTCGGAATAAGTCGTAACCATATTGCTTTCTTTTTAATTTTGCATTTTTGTCTCGAAGTAATTTGGTGGGGCCCATAATCGACTTGTTATCGCCGCTAGATGATGGTTTTGAGATGGTTAATAATAAAAAAATAAAAAATAATAATAAAAAAAGAAAGAAAAAAGAAAAAAAAAATGGAAAAAGTGAAGAAAAACGAAAAAAGGGACCGACCAATTGACCTACCGGATTCAAACTGCTGGGGCCCTTGTATATACCAGTGGGTTGATATGTAAATATGAATAAAGACCGACCAGATCAGCCATTGGTGCACTGTAATATATCTGTGGTTGATGTAGATTTGGAGACCTCCACCCTTGTACATATCGGTTAAAAATAAAATGTTAAAGTTAAAGTTCAAACCAATATCTCACTCCATATGATTCACCTAAAGCACTGATTCAGACAGATGTGGGAAACACCAGCACTTTTATAGCATACCGCACCATCACTATTCCATCCATCTTCTATAATCTACCATCAGTAATTTGTGTTGATTAATTCCGAGGCATTTTAGCATCGATTGTACGAAACAGTTTAGAGATCATCTGAGTAGAGTTGTGAATCCTATATGAATGTCCATGGATACAGAAGGCTAAATGATTCCTATATCTGAAGAGCCACCGTATGCCAACTAAGTAGGTTGTTTGGTGTCTTTCCTCAATCGTTCACAAGTAGCTAGGGTTTGGAGTCAGGTTTTGTGGGTATACCTCTAGTTAAGTAAGCCCTCACGAGACAAAACTCGTCCTCTGTAGAAGTACAGAGGTTTAACGGCATGTTGCATGTGCTAAGTGCAGCCGTGATTCCTGCGACAGTGAGTTAGGATTTTATTTTCTTTTATTTTGTTATTTTGTTTGCTAAGAGACTAGCAAAGTCTAAGTGTGGGGGAATTTGATAGGTGTCTAAAAACACCTCTCTAATATATTTATTGATTACACTTTCTTTGCTATTTTTCATATAAAAGGTGCATTTTACCCTTTTGTTTGTGTTTTGTAGTGATTTGGAATCAAAGGAGAAAAAGATGTCAAAGTACTGCTAAGGGGCAGCCAAAATGCTAAAGGGTGACCTGGACACGTGGCGGACGCTGGTTGGATGAACTGGCACAGGAGGACACCACAGAACACGAGAGGCAGGCCAATGATTGGGTGCAGCTGATGTCGGCGGCTGGCAGGAGCGTGACACGAGGAGCTGAGGTTTGCACATGACGGCTGCATGGCAATGATTGGGTGCAGAAGAAAGAAGTCAGAAGGCGCGTGGAAAGAAGATGGCGGTGGCGGCAAGAAAAGAAGAAAAGAGAGAAAAGACGTATCTCGAGGAGAAGAAGCTACACGTGTTGAGCAAGGATTGGTCAGATGACGCGACGGTGGCGAATGAAGATGAGACACGTGGCAAGGCGGGGTCCCATGCTCGGTGGCAACTCTTTTTGTTACTTTTTGGTACACCACGGATCATCTAACTCGATGTACTACTACTCTAAGATGCTGCCACGTGTCCTGTAAATGATGTGGACCGTTGATCTTTGCTGAATACTCTATTATGTTGCGACGCCTTACACCACAGCACAATTTCTTTTCCTTATCCTACTTTACACGAGTTCTTTAGGTATTTTTGGAGAATAGGGTTTGTCTTCCCTATATATACTTTGCTACAGCCAACCTTTTTGGTTACCTTTGGTTTTACCCAACTTTTGAGAAAAGAAGCCAATAATATTTTTCTTCTTCTTTATTCCTGATTTATATTATTTAATATTATGTTAATGAAGATGAAGTGTTTTTGTGCCACAATGAGGAGCTAATTTTCTCAATAACTAAGGTGAAGGAGGAAACCATTATATCATGATTTGAGGTAACTTTATTTTACAATCATTTAATTCTATGTATGACTATTTGCCTTGATTTTAATTAATATGATTATCTTAATATATTGTTATATTCTTTGATGAATCATGCTTGGATTTAATTCTTTTGATGATTTCATGCTTATAATTTACAATATATATTTGAAAATCTAATTCTTTTGCAAAGAAAAAAATAGAGTCAATTAATATTAAATATTAGAATTATTATGGTTGTCATATTTTGTAAAATCTCATATCATGATTAATGGTGAAATCTGAATCCTTGGTTGCTTTTAATATTATTTAAAAATCCATATTTAATTCTTTTTGGTTTAATTAATTTTATTTTATTTATCCAATCAATCAAAAATCACTTTCAATATTTTTAAAACCAACTTTGAATCTTTTATTAATTCTTCACAAGTCCCTGAGAACGAACTTTATAATAATACATCAGGTATCTGAAGTATGGAGCTGCAAAACACCTGACAATGTTTCAGTCAGATTTTTGCTAAGTAATTTATGCTGGGTGTCAGCGTACATTTGGTTAAGCAGCACAAAGAAACCCTCAGAGGACAACACACGTTGCAGGTATGCCTGCTTCTCATTCTCCTAGGTAATGTAGGACTCGTACCTGTCTTTCCAATTAATAACAATATGAAATTGATTAGCAACTAACATTGTTATATGTGAGGTTTGTATTTATTTTCAAATATGTGTCAAGCATGTCTCCCGTATCCGTATGTAAATATATCTGATTCACCAAGCTCAGATCAATGGAGTTTGATAGAATGGTGTATGTAATATAATAGTGCATATAAAAAATGTCGACACATATAAACATTAGCGTATAATAAGAGTATGAGAAATCTAAAAAAAATGAGTTGCGCACAAATTAATGCTAAACAGTAGTATAGAAAAGAGATTCACCTGAGCATGAACATGAGAGGTTACCACCACCTGAGTTGCGTGACTTCGAAAATTTTGAACACTTAGCCACCATCTCGTGACGACGTCATTGCGTATGTGACACTTTCAATAGTCCAACTACATCTACAATTGTTTTGATATGACTACTATAGCTATCTCATGGATAAGGCTGTAGTCCAATACTTATTAGTCATTCATCTATGCATGTCTTCAAAATCCATGAATATCGATTTATAATTGTGTGCCCATGTTAAAATGCTGGCTTAACCATGTTGAACTAAAAAAAAAAAAAACTTTCTTGAAGTAGTGCCCCAAATTTCCTTTCAACAATCTCGACAATGAACACGACACCAATTGTTAATCCAAATGCAAATATCAAAACCTAATGATAACAATTATAACAATTGACATAACCTTATTTCACAGTCTGTAAAATTTCAGACCTAAAACCTAATGCCAAATCGAATTTGACACTATAATTTGTAACAGTGGAACAAAAATTCAAACCTAAGATCTAATTTCAATTCGAATTAGACAGTGTTGCTCATAACTTGCGACGGTGAAGAAAAATTCCAACCTAAAATCAATTCGAAGTAAAATGTACCCTAATTTGTAACAATGAAAATTTGCCCTAGTTTTTCCATAGTTTTGATATTGTGATGAATCGGGACACGAATATAACTAATCTGGTTTTGAAATAGTGCGATTAATTCATCCATGGATTCTATGTTTTAATTCAGGGAAGAAATTTTGCTTTGTTCAAGAAGATTGGAAAGATAACATAAGTTGAGATTTCAGGTTTGTCGAACGAAGAAGAAGGGAGAAATTAGCTTCTGAAATAAGTTATCTTAAAAACTCATGTTCATTTCTGAACGTGGGTTCTAAGTTAAGTTTCTCAGAAAATCTTTAATGGAGATTTCATGTTTGTAAGAGAAGAAGGAAGAGTCGAGAGAAGGAAGAGAAAGGAAGGAAAATTAGTTATTCATCGACTGAGTTTTCTGTGAAAGTTATTTTCGTATTTACCCTTCCTAAGTTTATATTATTACGTAGGAGCTAGCGAAAAATGAAGAAACAGGGAGGGGTAATTCAGTCCGTTCATGTCAAACGTGTGAAAGTGTGACGGAATTTTTTTCGGATTCTTTTTAGATCTGACAGCTGCGCTTTGATTTTGGATGATCCAACGGCTGAGACAGGTTAGCTTTTAAGATTGGGTTGTTTGCCTTAAAGAGGGGGGAGATTATTGCAATATACAAGCACTCCTTATTGTTTCACTTCACATCGGTCGTTTGATGTAGTAATTGTTGTTTAATCCTAAATGTAGGGATCTGTTTAACCAATGGTCTTTTCATAAAACTATTTTTTACCCGTGGTAATTTTTATTTTATTTTGGACCAAGAAATTAAATCTCAGGTCCATACACATGTAGTACATCTTTTGTACTGCACGTCAGAATAATGCTTTCCTTATTTAATCCTGCTCTTTACGAGTAGTTCTTGTATTACAAGTTTCTTAGCTTTCCTAGTTTAGGTTGATTTTCTTTTATTTACCTTTAGTCGGTTATTGTATGCCTATATAAAGGCTAGCTCTATTGCTTAGAGACATATCATATTATTATCAATCAAACAATATTATTATTCAACCTTTATGGTTATGATCTTGATTATTCCAATCAGATTATCATTAAGTTTCTGACGAAGCTTAAGACTCTCTTTGTATCTCTTGCAAATACAGTTTCTTACGAAACTTGTTTGTTTCACCCTATGATCCGCCATTATCTTTTGTTAAGTGAAGAAATTTCTATTTCTGAGATGAAACAAGCTACTGTCACTGATGCTGATTCTAAAGCTTTTGTGGCTACTACAAGTTTTGCATCTACTCCTAATACTGCTGCCAACAACAATTCTACGTCTCACAATCCTGGATCTGGCAGAGGTAGTGGAAATTTTAGAGGTCGTGGTGGTAGAAATCAGTACTATGATGGTAGAGGCGGTGGTCGTTTTTCTAATAATGGTTATGGATCTCAATATGGTGGTACTCCATTTTATTCAAACCATTCTGGTCAGTATTTTCCTCCTAACACAGGTGGTGGTAGACCTACATGTCAGATCTGCACCAAATATGGTCATGAAGCTTCTACTTCTTCTGGTATTCTTGGTGAGAGTCCCTGGTACTTTGATTCAGGTGCTAATCATCATCTTACACCTAATATGCAGAATATTCATAATGTTTCTTCTTACAATGGAGCTGACAAGGTTTCTACAACATCTGGTGAAGGTATGACTATCTCTCATAGAGGTAATTCACAGATCTTTATTCCAAATCATATGTTTAGACTGAATAAAATTTTTCATGTACCTCAAACATCTCATAAACTCTTTTCAGTTCATAAGTTTGTGTCTGATAATGGATGTGGAATAACTTTTGACTCTAATGGTTATTATGTCAAGGATCTCAAGTTTGGGAAGACCTAGAGAGACAGAGGCATAAAGAAAAAGAGTGAGTGGATAAAAAGAGTGAGTTTTCTTCTTCGATCGTTTGATTTTTCATTTTCTTTTTGGTTTTCTGTTGAATTGTCGAAAATGAGATATATCATCTCTCTTACTCCTCTTTCTTTTGGATCAATGGTTTTGAACTCAAAATGAGATGACATCGAGATGAAGATTTTGATTTTATTGATTTCTAATTGTTGATTTGTATTTTAATAATTAGGTTTTAATTAGAAGAAGAGATGGTGGAACGCGATCTAAAATAACAAAGTATAAAAGAGATCAAGAAAAGAGAATCAAGGGACGGTGAAGAATGAGAATAAGAAGATTTTGGTGAAGAATGAGAAGATAATATGCCTGTTGAATATGTTTTGGGTTTTTTATGATCCCATGATACATATTATGGGTTTTGGCAGTACATATTTTGGTTTTTGTTTGTACATATTGCATCAATTTTTGTTTTTTGTATGGTCCAATGGTACGGATTTGTTTATAATGAAGATAGTAAGAGTTGATGTATGATCCAACAATACTTATTTTTTCTCTAAAGAAAAAGGAGATATGTGTTGTCGGATATGCACAGAGTAATATAAAATATGTATCGTAGGATATGTACAGAGTGGTACAAAATCTGTATTATAGAATATGTATCGTGTAATAGGAAATATGTATTATATAATTGGACGACCGAAGGGAGTCCTTATATATGTGATGGGTTTTTGTATTTGTGTCCGTCACAAGGAATGTCCCAAGGGAAAAAAAATTAGATTTCGATTTCATAAATTAGAGATTGAATCAACATAATCAAAGAAATTAATCACATACATCAACTACATACAATCTGAAGAACACATTAACAGTTCAAAATTCTACAAAAAGCTAACTAGATCGATCAGACGAATCAGAGCTCAGTCGGAGCTCTGTTTTCTGAAAAAAACAGAGATTCGATGAGGAAGATGAAGATGCGGTTCGGGTCGGGTAACCCATACCCGAAAAATGAACCAAATACCCGTACCTCAATTTGAAAATCAATTTCGTTCATCCCTGCAAAACCCCTTATTTCCTTGTCATTCAATCTCGCTTTTAACCATTAAATCATCAATTTCTGATTTCTGATCTTCTTAGTAACCATCTACACCACCTTGATCTGAAATTGAATCGTCAATAAGACAATAATAACTATTTTTCAATCTATTTTCTATTTTCCTTGTTCTCCTTCATCAATACTTCCTCTACTAGTTCCTGACTTGAAAAATCTTATATCCTAATCAAAGTAAAAAATTAAGCTTTTTATCAAATCAATCCAATTGAGCTAACCAGAACAATGTGTACATCAATCTATTTCAAATGAAACAAGTATCAATTGGATGAAAATTATATATGAATGATAATAACCAACTGATTACAGAAGAAAAAAGAGAGAAAGAACTTTGGTAAACGCTAGGGGTTATCTACATCTATTTTTTGACGCAATTCGTACATTAATCGGTCGTTGCTTTCGTTAATAACCAGACAGAAAAAGAAATAAAAAGGTCAGTGTTGTGTGAAGTGGAGAAATCAGAAATGAGTCGAGTAGATGAGACTGAGAGTTTTTCCATTCAGAATCCAAATCCAGACTACCCTGCTGCTTAAGGATATCAACAGATGCAACATATGCATCGAGTGTTAGACCACGTGTTTAGCCCCCTTCTCGGATTTACCGTATAGATAGTCGACTTTGCAAAGTAAGATGGATATATTTTTTTTAATGAAGTAAGATGGAAGATGGTTAGTGTACACTGTACACTTGTATCATATTATAATATTGGTCGCTCTGCTTTTGAAAAGGCTAAACAAGCACAATGTTCAAGCAGGGACATATTTAAGGGGCAAAAGTTGTATTCCCTTTGAATACTAAACAACACTCACCAAATTTTACATCTAGTTTTGAAACCATGACATTGAGCTCACACTAAGCCGCAAGGACCTTTATTTGATCTATATTACAAATGTTGTTAGATAATCATCAATGGATTACTAAACTCTAGATCACTAAATTTTCATGGTAGACTTTAGGTTTTGTTGACACTCGCAGAGCCGGCCCTGAGGCAAGGTTGGCAAAGACCTTCTTTGGGGCATCACGGGAAAAGGGGGCATCATTTTTGGAAATTTTTGAAAGGATTTACGTTAAAAAAAAATAGAAACTTGGTCTATTCATTGGTTATCTATAAATACTTAAAGATGAAGG
>JAJJMA010347248.1:0-12789 GCA_023529015.1 Papaver nudicaule
AATGAAATGAAATGAAATAAAAATAATGATCTTAATTCCCATCCCCATATATAATCTAACTAGCCAAATTAAAGTTAAGTTGAACTAAATTGAAAAGAATGCCATGGCAATTTAGTTATACGATGTCTATGATACCCCGACTCCTTCGGTTCGATGTCGATCTTCTCCCCCTTGAACCTTGATAACATATCACATAATCTGACATCCAACAGTATTCTCAACACTGAAATAGTCTCCGACCCTTGGGACTGGTGGTTGTAACTCTGGCAAAAATGTGATTGGCGCAGCTTGCTGCTCATGAGCATACGCTCCGCTGCTTTCATACACTGAGTATCCGTGATTGTTATTGTTGGCTCCCCCGTAATAAATCATTGATGGAAAAGCGCGAGGCGCCACAACATATGCATCCATAGTACTTGTACTTGTAGTAGTACTATAATAGGATGGACCATGTAACTTAGTCGAGGGTTCAATTGCGTAATGCACCATCCCTGGCTCGATGGCACTGAAGTCATCCTGCTCCTTTGCTACTTCAACCAGTGAAGGAGTCTCGATCGGCATTATTATGGTTTCGGGTACTAGAGCCTGAGCAGGAAGAGTAGTACTAGTTTTGCCACCAGCTGGATGACCGTCGTGGAAATCAGCTTTCTTATGGTGGTTCTTAGAAGATTTTTTCTTTTTCCTACTCCCATCCGCTGTTTTTGGATTCTCTTTATTTACTTCGATACAACTCTTTAGTTCATCCTGATCAGCAGCAGTACTTGTACTTGATAAGTTAGAGTTGCATTTCTCTTCTCCATTGTCTTCGCAGTTGTCTGCTAACAATTTTGTAGGGGGTTTCTTAATTTGTTCTTCCTCTTTGTTAGGCTCGGACTTGCCGTTGCTACATGCTAACAATTCAGCATGCTTACCTGCTCTCATCAATTTCTTAATGAGAATTTTTGGATCAACATTACCAATGACCCTTACTTTCGGTTCTGCAGTGTCGATTTCAGTCTTTAAAACACCTGAAAATTACAGATAAACATTCACATATGAACTGAAAGTGCGCAACAGTAAGATACATACTGGCCAAAACCAACTTAATTGGTAAAAAAAGGCGTGTTAAGTAGCTATAGGTACGTACCCTCGATGGGTCGCAGTAATTTCTTCACCTTACGCTTGCAACCTTCGCAACAGTTCACGGAAACCTTCAATTCAATCCTCTGGAAGAAAGCCAACAATCCTCTGAGCGTGAGAGGAGGTACAGTATATGCATGAACACATAATAATGCAATAAGTACAAAGTTCTCACTACCTTTAGGTCTACGTCGCCAACCTTGGTTGCCATGAATGGCGCCTCAATACGTACCTAGCTAGCAACTGGATCCTGGACTTCTGCCTGTCGTGTTGGTGGAGTAGCTCAAGCCAAAGCAGTTCGTTTCAAAATATGATGAGAAATTGATGTAGCTGATCGTCAAGGGCACAACTAATAGTACCACCTGCTGCTACAATAAGTAGAAAAAATGAGTTGAGACACTGGGTGTGGGTCTTTCTCATTTATATACAACTGCTATTAGTGTACATGCATATATGGGGTCATATAGCTAGCTAATCAAGGGTGGTGGTGGTGATTAAACTGCAGTATACAGTGTTACTAGTACACAAAAATCTTTGCTTTTCTTAATTAACTAATATCAAAAAATGCTGCACCAACGCAAAAGAATTTGGACAGCTTTAATTCTAAGCAAAGGAAAACAAAACAAACAAAGTCCGATCAATTTCTTAATGATCATTCAAATTAAAATATGTCTCGACGTACCTAGCACTAGCAGCCTAGCACCTTACCTTTTATATATTGTTCTAGTGTGCAGATCCATTGATTCCATTCACCCTCCCCGCATAACATTTGTGTGCATATTTAGTAAACTCTTTCAGTCCACTTTACATGAGCCTCGGTTATTTTACACTTGGCACGGGTGGGTGAAAATTTTGATATTAATTGGAATTTAAGACCCAATTTTTTTAAAATTAGAAAAATATTGAGATGGTTATTTGTATCTCTCACAATTGTGAAGAGAAGAATATCATTGATCGATATTTATATGAGTACATTACATCTGGAGATTACAAAGATAAATATGAGAAGTAGAAATTATCGGAAAAGAAGAAGACTGAGCTCCTATCGAGCTATGAGGGAGGAAGACTGTCTTAGTTACAACTTAGTTACAACGACCTTGACTGATCTACTGACTTGAATATGACTATGTACAATTAACTTGACGTAAAACATTGTGGTACAATGTTAATAAAATTATGTCTCCAATAATGTTTAACCCAATTTAAAGCACAAAGGTTATGGTTTGTCTTAATTAAAAGCTGTCTAGCTAGTTTGCCTGTTTACCAAATATTATTACAAGAACTTCTTATGGGGGTAGTGGAAGGCAACCGAAAAATGGCTTGGGTAGTATAGGGGTTTACGGATTAGAAATTTGAGAATTGTTAACAAAGCCCTTTTCCCAAATGGGTTTGGAGATTTTCAAGAAGTAGGAATGCTTGCAACAAAAGTTCAAGGTCAAAGAAACACTTCTCATGCCAAGCACTGACAATAGCTATCAGTGTGAAAGTGTATGGAAGAATGTTGTTAATGTTGCTAAAGAATTGTAGAGTTACGCTGAGTTCAGAGTTCGTAACTGGCAATGCACTAGATTTATGTATTACGACTAGGGGAAGCATACCTACAGTTTGGCAAGACAACTGGTCCAATAGTGGTTGTTTGAAAGATATTTACCCAACTATTTACAAAGCGTGTAGGGATAAACTGGCAACAAGAATAGATGTTGTTGTTAATGGTAATTGGAACATCGCAAGATTAAAAGACATGTGGCGCTAATGAGATGCTGAATTGGGATTATTGAGAAAGGATATTGGCAGAGCACTTGTTTTGGGAGACGAAGAGGATAGACTAGCCATTATGACTAACTTCGATCAAGAAATGCTACGAGGTATTTATGGGGGATCTATTGCTACGCTAATATACAAAATTCTTGTTGAGAAAAGGGGTACCCCCGAAAGTAAGTTTCTTTGTGCGGGTTATCTTTCAGATCTCTCTGTGTTTCATGTTAGTAACAAGAAGTATTAACTTGGCTTCCGACTCTTGTGTTTTATGTAATAATGAGAGTGACAGATCATTTTCCCTTGCACTGCTCATATACTTTTGAAATATGGGATTATCTCATAAAGGATTTCTACATATCATGGCCTATACCTGAAACCTTAATTCAATTTTTCGACGTTTGGGAATGGAATGTGTTGAAAGGAAGGTGCAAACAAGTTTAGGGAATTCTCCATTTTGTTGTTATATGGAATGCTTGAAAAGAGAGACATAATCGTGTGTTTAGAGCTAGGCATTAAACTTCTACTGAGATTCTCTTTCTGGTTAACCAGACGATAGTGTTGTGGAGTTGTAATACGCGCAAGTCTTCAAGTTTGTATACACTAACCAAATTATGAACAATTAATAAACCATTATGCATACGTAACTTCCGTCTTCTGTTTGTACGGGGCTGGGTGCGTCTGATTTCGGCTTTTGTCAAGCTTTAGGGGTCTAAGATCACTCAGAAAAGTCATTTTATGTCGATGGAGCTTTGTATTGCTGAGAATGTCGATTCTCATCCTAGGTGAATGTTCTTGGCAGTTATGGTAAGAACTTCAGGCCGATAGTGCTTTTGGCATCAAC
Organism: Papaver nudicaule; assembly: GCA_023529015.1. Lineage (NCBI taxonomy): Eukaryota > Viridiplantae > Streptophyta > Magnoliopsida > Ranunculales > Papaveraceae > Papaver > Papaver nudicaule. The sequence goes on from JAJJMA010347248.1 coordinate 3,719, forward strand.
TGGGGTCGATCAGTTGTGTATAGTTGTGTTGTGTTTGCTTTAGATTGGTGTTGTCTTGCCTCGACTCGAAGATTAATTGATTCGTACTTTTTTTTATATATAATTTTCATTCAAAGAAAGTTCTAAGAAAAAATATTAACTACACTTTCGTTTAGACTTCCATGTCATTTGTTTTACCTTATTTTTCTTTAATATAAATTGTTACAGTACATTAACTAACCGACAAAAATGATATATACTTATTTAAATTTTCTTACTAAACCCATGTACCATTAAAGGTTGTTTATTAGCTGAAAGGTATTATTGTTGCCACGTATAAACCCTCATAAATTTAGGTCCAAGTAAGATTTTTAAGACCCACTATTAGAGATGTTTTAAAAGAACAACCCATTTTAACTTTCACAATTAAGCGTGGATCCGTTGACATGCTTGATTTTAACAGGATTTAACATGCCCTCATAAACCGTTGGATGATGAAACAAGGATGGTCGAGATAATCCCATATAAACCCCACCTACTGGATATCCGCAAAGAATAAATTGTTCTTTACTTCTCATTATTCAAGTATTTTCTCTCTCTTATCCAACCTACGAACACGTATAAAATTTATTACAAGATGATTGTAGAAGTGAGGGGCTTACTGAAGAGGAAATTATTGTACCTACGTAAATCTTGATGGTTTAACAACGATTGTTGATTTGTTTCCTTCACACATTTAGCAGCGGTAATATTTGTTCCTAATTTTGTTGTCAATTCAGTATTACCTAGGCCGACCAAAGTAGTCGAAACCTCTCCTCGGATATTACTCAGTTAAGAGAGAGGAGCAACAAGCTCAGCCTCATAAATCGCCAAAAACCCAATATTACTCGGTTAAACTCATTAGAGACTTAGGGTCTTCTGATCATACATATTGTTACTAACACGACTCATAAGTAATTTAAATCAATTTTAACATTATTGATGTTAATTAAGCAAAATCAAAACTATTAAAACTATACAAGTGCAACTAATATGCATTCGACATTAAAGGATCGTTTGAATCTAATAAACCGGGCGATTCGACCTTTAAAATCATCTTAACTCGAACGATTAAGTCTTGGAATCCTCTAAAATTGATTCGGCCTTGGATTAAACATTAGATCGCTCAATGTCCGAATAACGAGTACTCGCTCGGAAATCGGCCGAGGAGGCCAATTTTGACTACTTAGGACCCGACTCGGGATCCTTTCATCTTCGCACGCAATTTGACCCACTCATGACCTGTTTTTTTGGCTTTTCCAAATTAAAAACTCTTCGATTATACATGAAAAATTTCGGAATCTCTTTTAACCATATAACTTATAGCAATCAGTATCTGGACAATTGGAGAAAAAAAAACATATGAAGAAACAATCTTAATATTGATCAAAATCGAAAAAATTTCAAATTTATAAACTTTGATTTCCCCTAAAGTTGAACGAAAATGATACATAAATTAATCGATTTCAATCGATTTAGTAGAGTATTTGAAGAATTCTTAACTGGTGATATGTTTGTTCGATTGTTAAATTGATGGTCAACTTAATCAATTACATTTGTTGCGACTGACATAGATACATTTTCTCGTCACATTGAAGGCCTCCAGAAAGGTCGGCCAATTAGTTTTAATCGATCATTAAGATCCAATCTGGTAAAATCACCAAAATTAGTTGTTAGCATTAGTTATGGTAAAAATACGGATATAAATTGATGATTCATCAAAGTTTCTAAAATATTATTAAAAAGGATAAACATGAGTTATTGCAAATCTAAATAATTCAACTTTAGATTATAATTTAGGAAAAAAAATCGACTTTGTTGTTGTTTCTTCGTCTCTACGGTTCATAAATATCGAGTTTATCTTGAAAATTAATCCGAACACAAATCAAACTATTGTGCTTTGCATATTAAATCTAGTTGTATTTTTTTGATTGATTGTAAAATGGAACAACGGAATACAGTTATTACTCAGGAAAGGGTGAAATATGTGTAACAATTATTTCAATATTTTTGAGATATGATTAGTGACACCACATTCCACCTGTACACAATGATAATAACTAGATGATCGCTGCCACGGTGGGTGGGCCGATCGAAGAAATCGACGAATGAACAAAGAATTAGTAAAGCAAAAAATAATGTAAGCAAAATAGATGTTCAGACAAATTTGTAAAACAAAATTTGTATTCAGTTGAAAATGTTCAGAATTTTTCTGACAGTTTTATGTATAGTACATTTTTTGGCGGAAACTTAACCAAAACGCGACTCAAAACTCATACATCTCTTTGCAATTCTTGACAAAAATGAAAATTTATTAGTAGAGGTGAAGATTAATTTTGGAGATGTTAAAAGAATAATTAGTGAGAGCACAAGTGCCATGCACATGCTTGCATTTTACTCTTCACAAATCACAACAAACATGTATATATAGCTATGAAAGTTAACCAAATGATCTTTTAGGCAAAATTTTTAAAATTGATACTGATGTTTATACTCATTACATAGATAATTTAAAGAGCTTTCTAAACACATAAATTTTGCGAAAATCCGACGTGTATTTTAAAAGATATCAATGTTTTAAAATTGTTAAAAGTGTACACTTTTACCCCTCAACAAATTATAGGGGACTACTTAGTCATTTCCACATTCTTTTAAAACAGTATTACATATTTACTCTTCCTCTTTGGTTTATTTGCGAAAATGTCTAAAGGAAAACAAAATATTGAAAATAGGAAGGGGCAATTGACGTCCAAAAAATAGTTCAACTTTTTTTATGGCTTTTATGCCCTCCAATCTTTTTTTATCAATTTGGTTCAGTTGTGTTATCCTGCATTTGACACAAAGTCACCATATATAGGCTCCTTCCTCGCTTCGCTCATCTGCTCAATAATAATCTTGTTGCTTCAAATAAACTAAAGTTTATTCCATGATTGATTGATTTTGTACGTACTCAATTAGTTAACTAATTCTTTTATATTCTGTGTTAAAGGAATTATTTTAAACGAAAGTAGTTCCTGATGAATAATTATTGTATCTAAGATATTTTCGGTACAAGAATATATTAAAGCCATGCATGTGGGAATGATTTGTATATATAGAAAAAGAAAGAAGGTACGATCAACTTTGTATTCGTCAAGACAGATTCCAACAATTTGTGAGATTGTGATGAAATTGACAATTTGGGAAATCATGAGAGCCATGAAAACTTGTCCGTAGAATTTAGATATAGAGGAAGGATTCCATGATACAGTTAGAATGACACTATCTTGACATTGTCGCATTATTTTTTTCATAACTCTCAAACAACATAGAGTTTGAAGCTAATTTTTTAGCGGCATGTTCTTCTTACATGTCTCTGTGTTTCTACCAAAGATGAGTGCATTCAGAAACGTGGTAACACCATCATTTACCATTTTAACCCGTTGATAATTTTTTAATTCGACGGTTAAAACTATAAGTGGTATATGGTGGTGTTGTACATCTCACAATACGCTCATTTTCGACCGTTAAGGAGATATCCATAAGAAGAACATGCCTCCAAAAAATTAGCTCCAAATTCCTTGTCTTTTGAGAGTTATGAAAAAAAACTGCACGACATGTCATGATAATGACATTCTAACCATGTCATGGAATCCTCCCTTTTAGATATAACACCATAATTGTTTAACGACATGGAAAATCACCATAAAAGCATCTAGATCAAAGACAATATAATGCGGAAGGTAAAAGTAATGCAAGACACCAGAAGTTTTGTTAACGAGGAAACCGCAACCAGAAGAAAAAACCCGGGACCTAGTCCAGATTTTAACACACACAGTATTAAGCGAATACAGACGCTAGCCTACTATCAGACTTCAGACTGGAATGTATCGAGACTGAATTAACCCTTCAAGCAATTCAGCTACCGTTATGCTCTTACGTCTCTTGGTTCCCGCAAAAACCTACGCACTTGATTCCCCTAGCTGACGTCCTTTACAGGTCTAGGAGTTGTTCCACTTACCTTCTTGAAGACTAGCGCTACCCTGCCTCTAACAGGACGCCTGGTTGTACTCGATTTGTCTTTCAACAAAGAATACAATATGTGATTTCCTTTAGACTTAAAGTGAAGGTTAATAGAAATCGATATACTAATTAGGTCTTATTGATCTAGCCTAACTAGCTTTACCTCGTAATGCGTGACGAACTTGATACAAGACCTAATTCGTGAATTGCGTTATGGAGTTTCTAGGATTTATAACACCGAGTGCAGCCGTTTGAAGCTTCCATCAAATGTTTGGTCTTTATTGATTGAATTGACCGCAACAAAACAATCGACCTAAGATACAGGATCAAAAATATTAATTCAGAACTTACAAAATTCCATAGGCTTACTTGGAGGTCCAACTTAATCTTCTACAACCCGTTGGCGTATAGCTGAGAAGACTTGCCTTGATCAAGTATTTGAATATGCAGTGCTTAACAAATAAACCACGCAATAGGATTCGCAAAAATATCGTGAACATGAAAGACTAATAGGTGGACAGGAGTTCCGAGATTTCAAAACAAGTGACTGATACGAGTTCAGGAATTTCAGAACTTGTATATGAACGCCTTCACGTTAGTCACTCTCCAAGTTCAGGAATTTTCCCACAGCATATGAACGCATAGGCTGTTGAAGTACTTATTCCAAAACTAAATTTATACCCACATAGTTCTAAAGCATTGGTCACTATTGGAAAAACCTATGTGGCAAGAGAACTAGTCTTTCGATCCTTCTATCAATACATACAACATCATCGACTATTAAATTGATAGAATTGGTAAATACAAAACCATAAGAAAATCTTTCTAACATTACGATGAGGACGATAGATATCAAGTGTGTAAGATCCAGTCTTCATCTTCAGTGGTCTTCGTCTCGAATACCTAAACTATCCTAGTTTGAAATGATATTGTAGATTAAATCAAGGATTATGTTTTGACTCCTAAAGTCGACAATTGACTTGATATAACAACGCCAGTGGGTTTAACCGAGCAATTCTCTAACAACTTAGGTTTTCAAGGAAAGGAAAAACAATATAATTCAGAGGAAAAACAATCAATCATATCTTTATGCCCAGTTGAAAATGACTATAAAAAAATATCTCGCCGGCCGGAATAATAATTCGATAGTAAACAAAAACACCTGTATCGACGATTTTTTTTTTTAATAAAAAATATAACAATAAGAAAATGAATTAAATTAAACAGTATCAAGAAATGTGTATTCTTTATGTCCAACTCTGGTATATGTATTAGGGCATTGCTCGGTCAAACCCACTAACGTTGGTATGTCAAGCTAGTTGTCAAGTTTAGATGTCAAAAAACAAATCTTGATTTAGCCTACTAGAGTTTCGATTTCGGAATTGAGATATAGACAAAGTAGTTGAGACCCTGAAGACGAAGACATAGATTACCAAGAAGACATCATATATTCTTCATCGACAAAAGGTTAGTAGGAGTTGTGAATTATATGGAATTTATTTTATTCTGCTTATTTTATCTTTCGAAATAGTCGGCTGAGTAAAACAATAGAGATAATCTAAGGGTAATGTGTGTAATTGTTATGGAATTTGGGAAATCAAGATCGAACAAAACTCGCCTAAATCAAGAAATGGTCGTTCGAGCGTTGATTCAGTTACAAAAATAGGAAATAGGGTTGGTTAAAGGGAGGGAAGCCGAGAAATATGAGATCAGAGAGTTGTTAACAAAGTAGTTGTTTGTGAGTAGAATTGCTAAAAGATTCACTGTTCAATAGTATGTTGAATACTGAATGAAACGAATGAATTTTGTTATAGTTGGAAAGAATGTGTAATCTCTGTAAGTTGTATGAGATGTGATTGTGAATGAGATTGAGATGAGGTGAGATGATTTTCCAATTGGTCGAGTGACCTATTTATAGCAATAAAACTTTAACTGATCTCAAAAGTTGTGGAAGAAGTGGAAATAGTGGGAGAGTGGAGTGAGTGGAGAACATGTGTGAGTCATGGCCCTTAAAAATAGGGAAGACTAAGTTACACGCCCACTTCCCTTATTCCTTGCAATGTTCGCACGACTTAGTTTCTTTCCCGTTGGTAATTGAGCCACTGTAATCACACGTGTCGTAGTAGATCAAACCAAAACCCAAGTAGTATCCCCCCATGTAACTTACTTGACTCTCATAGAAGTTGTTAAGTAATACCTATACTACGTGTCAAAGCTGACTAAGCGCAAGTTGTACCATTTGATATGTTGGTAAACCTAGGACGTTGCATGTAAAACAGAGATTTAAGCGATAAGATCGTGTATCTCTTTTAGGGCATTCTCAAGATGGACTATTTCTCACAGAACAATCTAAGGATTGACCCGACCAATCGCCATTTAGACCAAGGGACGTCTAAGGATTGAGTTGTGCAATCGCCATTTAGACTGAGGGGATTTTAGCAACCCTTTGTGGCAATGATCAAGTAAGTATGACTCTCTGTATGCCAAGAATGAAGGGAATTTAGTCTCATGCATCATAGTTATTGCAACTACAATCGCTAAATTCTCCAGGTAAAGATGGATAACCACGTCTAACCCTTTTGGAGACACAACTATTCGTTTTAGTATCTATGGGCCCTTATTGGACTTTTAGCTAAGTCTCTTAATTCTAGAAGTCGTGGATTCTGTAGAAGTTGGATCAATTCCTAAAGAATGGGGAATAATAATCCTAAGTGAAACTTGTTTAAGTTATGGCTTTCCTAAGTATTAGGAATCATCACCAGAATCACACGTTTTTTAAAGTATCGTGGGAGTTAGCTATTTTCCTAAGAATAAGGAATTATCGTGAGAGTTAGCTAATTTCCTAAATTTTATGAATAATAACTATCGAGTAAGTTTTAATCTATGACTCAACTATTTTCCTAAGAATTAGGATTGTAGCCAGAAGTTACAAGGAACTTGTAATTAACCCTAGAAAATAGGAATGACCATGGTACCTGGCCATAATCTAATATTTAAGAGTAGCCTCGACCAAGTAAAACTAGGAATGGCCACGACCAAAGGTTTTAGGGTTACACGGGCCATGGACATGGCCAACTAGATTGGCTCGTAAAAAATATAGAACTTAGCCGTGATAATTTTGGCCAAGGCCAAAGAAATCAAGGACATGGCCACGGTACTCGTCGTTGCCAATAAATATTATAACTGGCCATGGAACTTGGCCACGGCCATGGAGACTGTGTGTCTGGCCACGGTAGTATCGTGGCCAAGGAAAATTGGATAAGGCCATGGCCGCAGAAGATGCGGATTTGGCCATGCTAAGTTACGTGGCCAAGAGAAATTAGGTCAGGCCATGGTCTTGGCCATGGCCATGAATTATAAGGAGCTTGGCCATGGAACTTGTTGTGGCCAAGAGAAATTGGGATAGGCCATGGCTTTAGGCCGTGTCTGCTAAAGACAAGGATTTGGCCACGGAGCTTGTCGTGGCCAAGGTATATTGGTATGGCCACGGAACTTACGCCATGGCCATGAGACCCAGCAATGGCCACAAAACTTATGCCATGGCCACGGGACTTGGCTATTATACAGGTATTGGACTTGGCCCAAAATAGTTAGAATCCGGCCATGGTATCGAAATTTACACGTCCGTTTAGTCCAAAAATCATCATGATCAGCCTATAACCCCTAAAATTGCGCCTTTTTTAGTATGTTTTAGGAAACACGAAGATGTCCCAAATTCCTTGTGTATTGGTACGTTTTTAGAACTTTCTTCAGTACTTTGTGAGAATTCCTAAAAACTAGGTTTAGTGGCGGCATTTGGCTATGCCCTATAATTAGGAACTTGGCCATAGAAATTTCCGTGTCCAAGGGAATTGGACCGGGCCATGGCGTTTGGCTATGGACACAAAGGCTAAAGGGGCTTGGACACATAACTTGCGTGGGCAAGACGAACTGGATAAGGTTATGGCTTCTGCGAGATTGGATAAGGATATGGCTTCTGCAAGGTTGGATAAGGCTATGGCTTCTGCAACTGTGGGAGAAATTAGGAGTGGCCACGGTACTTGGCTGTGGTCACAAATTAAACTTAGCAATGGCCATGGAACCTACGCCATGGCCACTGGACTGGGCTATCTATGGGTCTTGGCCATAGAACTTACTCCATGGCCAAGGGGGAAATAGAGCAGGCCATAGCACTCACACCACTACCTTTTAGTCACATTCTAAGCCATAACTTGGGTTGAAATAAAGAACCCCTAATTTACCTTTGCCTCGAGCTTTCCATGAAAGTTGTGATAATCGCTCGAGTTATCCAAATACTTGTAGTTGAATGCCACGGCTCGCCTCCAGGAATATTTGCACATCGATATTACTCTTTTGACCATTGCTCAAAAATCACCATCAACATTTAGTCCCCTGCGCAGCATGGAACCGTGAGTATTCCAGGATGAGCATATGATGAACGACTCAACTGTAGTTTGCTCGTGTGACCTAAAATTTCTCCCATGAATACATCCCATGAGGTTACTTGTTGTCGTAGAGATAGATTTTGAAATGAATTTCCGTCAGAAAATTTCAGCTAGAGGTCATTGTACGAGAATCGCTGTAGAATCTTCATCCGACATCGGTTTTCGACGGTTGACCCAAATATTTGAAAATAAAACATCCAGCTTTCATATCATGAAAGAAATTCTGGATTCAGATCCAGATAGTTTGGTCAAATCTGCGTCTCAAGTCGAGTTCATCAAACTTCCAGGAGCATTTCAGAAATTTTCAGAGTGTACGTCATTTAGTGTGAAGATCATTGCGCTCCGACCATTCATCGAAACTTTGAACCATTTTAGTATGTTGTAGAAAAAAATGTAAACGAACAAATTTCGTGAAGAAATTTTTCTCAAATCCCTCACCAATTTGTACAAATTGTCGAATTCAAGTTAGCACTATGTGTAGCCACGATTGTCAGATTGTGGAATTCGAATTCGGGGAATGATTAAATGCATTTGTTGATGACTAACACATGAAGTATTGCTCAATAAAATTCCTTTAGTGTAGAACATGATATCCTCAAGCTGTCG
>JAJJMA010347257.1:0-10476 GCA_023529015.1 Papaver nudicaule
GGGGGGGGGGTACTATTGGCCCACCATGGAAGCTGACACAGCAGATTTTGTAATAAAATGCGACATCTGCCAGTTCCATGGGAATGTCATTCAAGCGCCGCACAAAGAATTACATAGTATAGTTGCTCCGTGGCCCTTTCATAGCTGGGGTCTGGACTTGATTGGTCCTATAAATCCTCTGTCCTCCGGAAGACATAAATACATAATCACGGCCACGGAATACTCAACCAAGTGGGTAGAAGCAGCACCCCTACGCAATTACGAGGGAGAAACCATTGCCGCGTTCATCAAAGAATACATCATTTGTCGCTTCGGCGCGCCAATGATCATTCGCTCGGACAACGGTACTTCCTTCATCAACCAAAAGGTGGCAGATCTATTGGCCAAATACCATATAAAGCAGCATGCGTCGACTGAATATTACCCACAAGGGAATGGATTGGCGGAATCCACTAACAAAACGCTACTGAGGATTCTGAGCAAAACTGTCCACGATCATCACAGAAGCTGGCACGAGCAGTTACCCCTAGCTTTATGGGCTTACAGGATCTCCAAGCGAAGTTCAACAGGGGCGTCTCCCTATTCTTTAGTATACGGGGAGGATGCCATCTTACCAGCTGAAGTGGCGGTACCATCAGCGAGAGTAGCAATGGCTAGCCACACAGAACCAGACGATGTAAGCAGAATCGCGCATCTCGACGCGCTTGCAGAACGTAGGGCAAGGGCGGAGCATTTCGCTGAAACTTACAGAGCCACCAAAGCTCGTTACTATAACAAAAAGGTAATACCGCGCTCATTTGAGGTTGGTGATATTGTGTTAAAGATCGCAAAGCACGTGCAGAGAAAAGAAAAAGCTTGGAAATTTGCAGCAAATTGGCGCGGGCCTTACATCGTGCGGAAAATTACGGAAAGCGGCTACTACTATCTCAACCATATGAGCGGCAAAGAGATCGATACTCCGATCAATGGAAAATGGATTAAGTTATACTATGCATAAGCGGATAAAGCCAGAGGATAATGGCAGTCGCTCTACCTGTTTATTGTTATTTATCTTACTATATGTAAACCCCTGAAATAAAAAAAAAGGGAAAGGGAAACAAAAGCAACATGCGCCCTATCCCATTTTTATAATTTTTGGTCTTATGGGACTAATGTGGATACCCCAAGTCCACTAGGGCCTAATGGGCTTGACACATGCTAAGTTAAGTACATCTAGTTGGGCTTGGGTTTAGGCATCTTGGGTGTTTAAGAGATAAAGGATGGCAATTATGTTAATAAGTGGCTAGGAGGACACATGGCAACCAAGGAATGAAAGGGAGTCTCTATAAATAGGACTCTAAAAAAATCATTAAGGAGGTTTTTTGGGAGAGAGAGAAATCAGACTACACTCTTAAGAGAGAGAGAGAGAGAGAGAGAAACCAAGAGAAATGAGGTAAATCGGGTTGCTACCTCTGTGACTCGAATCGGATTACCAATCTTACCCCATTCACAGTTGGCGACCACACCGGGAGACTGGTTTCGAGTCCAGCGAAATACAGCCAGCGCGAGAAGCAGCGAACGCGACACAAAAGAAAGCTGAGCGAGTCCCCACGCCGGGCGAGGATTTCGTTTTGATAGAGAATAAACCGACGGATAGTGATACCGACGACGCGCAAAGGAGTGAGAAGATATCTGTAGGAATCATAAATGCGCCAACAACATCAGCGCAGGGAAGTAAAGAAGTTGCTCCGTTTACCATTGTTGATGCACAGGACGCGAGTCTGGATGAAATGCGGCGAGAGTTTGCAGCACATGCGACAAGGCAACAACAGTTGATGATACTGACCAGACAGAAGGAGGGCGCGACCCCACAAGAGGATGCCGGTCCGGTGAACGGAACTTTTGATGAACCAAATATGGCCGGAACTGCACCCGGAAAAGTGAAGCGCGCGGCCACAAAGGAATTTCAGCGAGAAATGGAGAGTCCTAGCGCACCAACTGGGAGGATCTCAGAAGAGGACTTAGCCAGGTATATTGAAGAACACTACCGAGTAGCAAAACAAGACCACGGGTATAGTTCCCTAGACCCCCCCTTATACAAAAGAAGTGGTCGCTTACAAGTTCCCGCCTGATTACACGTCGCCTAAATTCAAAGTATACACGGGGCAAGGAAACGCACGAGAACATTTGGGTCGTTTCCTTTCAACAATGAACCAGCACGCGAAAGATGGAAATTTATGCTTAAAGGAATTTTCAAAATCCTTGTCCGACGTCGCATACACTTGGTATGACAACTTAAAACCAGGGAGTATAGCAACATGGGAGGAGATGGCGCGCCTATTCCTCAAAAAGTTCTTCTCTGCAAAAAGGCGAGTAACATCGGTTGATCTAGCGCGAACAACAATGGGGATCGACGAAGATCCTATGAAGTACATTACAAGGTTTCGAAGCCACGCGCTTGAGTTAAGCGAGGATGTGCCAGAAGATAGACAGGTTGAGATCTGTGTTGGAAAGATGACTGCCACCCTGCGTTTCGCCTTGTCCAACTTTCAGTTCCAAACATTTGTAGAATTGGAAGAAGCGACGGCGCGGGTATCAGATTGCCTTGGGATCTTTCAGCAAGCGAAGATAGAGAAGACATGGTACAATTCTGTTAACTCACTGAGCGCGGCAATTACTAGCAGTGGACCCGCGCCAGGAAGCAAGCGTCAAGTTCCTTTTCAGCCATATCAAGGCGCGACACCACAAGGAGGACGGGGTGGGAATAATTCCAGCAGCCAGCGTCCCATCCCAGCGCCTATACCTTGCACCAAGGAGCAAATTGAGAACCTTGTTGATCAGTGGGCCGCTAATGGAGAAATTAACTTACCACCCGCCATTGTGGACATAAATACCGTCAACAAAGCGCACGAACGATACTGCCACTTTCATAGAAGGGTAAATCACTCAACCCTCGATTGTTATGGTGTGCGAAACGCGTTTTGGAGAAAAGAGAGAGCAGGGGAGATAGACCTCGGACGACAGCAAATAGACAAGGACCCCTTGCCCAAACACAACGTTATGATGATTTTTCACGACCCTAGAAATGAGGAGTGGGCAACGTGGAAGGATTCCAAGGAGGAAGCATGTGAATTGTCCAGCGGAAAGAAGGATTTTGAGGGAACGAGCAGCGTCGCTTTCCAGTTCTCCAAACAATCATCGCGCAGCAATTCTTCGACTCCCTAGGGTTCAGTGAAGACCAAGTCAGGGAGGCGTCTCAGGCAATCGCCGTTATAGCAGCAGGATATCAGGCGCTATCAAGAGGAAGGATTACTTTTGACGACAGCGACATATGCATTCCAGGGGAGCACTTACGTCCGTTGTATCTCACCGCGACTGTCAATAAACAACAACTAAGAAGAGTATTCATTGATGGAGGAGCGTCACTAAACCTTGTCTCGGTACATACCTTGGAGTTGCTAGGTATACCAAGAGAAGAAATCAGGGAGCGGATAACAGTGGTGCGCGGTTTTGGAGGCCATACCCAAGAGGCGATCGGGGTAATATGCCTCACCATGTCTATCGGATCGATTAAAGCATCAGTGCCCTTCCATGTATTAGATGATCACACTTCGTTTCACCTACTCCTCTGACGCGGATGGATACGCGATCACCATGTCGTAGCATCCACCTATCATCAGTGTATCAAAACTAGCATTGGAGGGAAGGAGTACAGGGTACCCGCCACAAATAATTCGTTTGGACCCGAGGAAGCGTACATGGCAGAAGCAGTTTTTTATCAGCCAGCGGAACAGAGTGAGGCGGCTGTAATAGGTTTGTCCCGGACGATCCCCTTACCAAAGTGGGAAGAGGATAATAAAGTCTCAGTCTTTAACCCTGCTCGTTTAGTAATGCCCAAGGAAAAAAGGAAGATCGAAGAAAAGGCATCTGTGTTCAGCGCCGAAAGGTTAGGGGCGCCAGCAAGTGTCAAAAGATCAAAATCAGAAATAGAGCCCCGTTTCCACCGCTTTCCCACCCAAAGCGGGGGACACGTTTACAGATTATAGCAATCAGCGGAGATGTTGCCGCCCGATCAACTGTGTGAAGCGTCTACAAGCCAGGCGACACCATCTCCCAACGAAGAAGAAGGAGTAACGACAGAATCGTTACCAGTGGAGGAACCCGTAGAGATACCATCTCTGGACGAGGTGGAAGAAGTAGACATTGGTGATGGTGAGGAGCGACTAATCAAAATCAGCGCGTCCCTCGGAAAAGAAGAGCGAAAAAAAAATGATCGAGTTATTAAAAGAATATAAAGATGTATTCGCTTATACATATAACGAAATGCCGGGTTTGGACGCGGAACTGGTCGCGCATTCTTTAGACGTTATGCCGTACGCTCGCCCTATAAAACAGAGAAGCCGTACCTTTCATAAGGACGTCGCGCTAGCAATAAAGGAGGAGATTGAACGATTGGTGGCGGCAAAATTTATCAAACCCATAAAGAACGCGCCATGGTTAGCCAACATCGTACCAGTAATGAAGAAAAACGGGAAGATCCGCTGTTGCGTCGATTACAGAGACTTAAATAGAGCCTGTCCGAAAGATGAGTTCCTAGTGCCAAATGTTGATATGCTAGTGGACGCGACTAGTAACCACCAAATGTTCTCGTTTATGGATGGTTATAGTGGATACAATCATATTAGAATGAACATCGTAGACGTGCATAAGACAGCGTTCCAAACACCATTTGGATGCTTCTACTATGTGGTGATGCCCTTCGGATTAAAGAACGCGGGCGCGACTTACCAACGCGCCATGGTGGTTATTTTTCATGATTTGATCCACAGGCAAGTTGAGGTATATGTCGATGACATCGTAGTCAATCCCAGAAGAAAGAAGACCACATTGATCATTTACGCATGGTATTTGAGCGTTGTAGACAGTACAAACTCAAGATGAATCCCCTAAAGTGCGCTTTTGGAGTCACATCAGGCAAGTTATTAGGTTTCGTGGTTACTAGCACGGGAATCCAGGTAGACCCAGGAAAGGCGCAAGCAATGCTTAGTATGGATAGCCCCGCCAATGTGCACGAGCTTCAAAGCTTTCTGGGGAAAATATCGTATATTCGAAGGTTCATACCAGGCCTCGCCCAGATGATGGCCGCTTTCACTCCGCTTCTAAGAAAGGGATGCACATTCCAGTGGGGAGATGTTCAGCGGACCGCTTTCGAAAATATAAAGCGATGCTTAACTTTTTTGCGAGTCCTTCGGCCAATTCGGCCACCGATACCAGGCGAGCGCCTACATCTTTATTTAGCATACACCACCGAAGCCATAGGAGCGCTCCTTGCCCAAGATTTAGGGAACAATCAGCTTTTTCCTATATATTATGTGAGCCGCGTACTGAAAGAGGTTGAGGTAAGATATCCCCAAATAAAGCAAGCATGTCTGGCTCTAATCTATGCAGCTCAAAAGTTAAGACCATACCTATTGGCGCATCAGACTGTGGTGGTTGCCGCGGCAAACCCCATGGTCTATTTGGCCGAACGACCGTACCTGACCGGCCGAACTGCGCGATGGTCTCTCCAGTTGTCAGAATTTGGGTTATATTACCAGAGACCACGAGGCGTCATAGGCCAAGCGATCGCAGATCTTTTAGTTGCCTTCCCAGGAAGTGACGAGGCCGACGTCCACGAGGACATCCCCGGAGAAGTAGCCGAGCTTGAAGGAGAAGGCACTTGGGACATGTATTTTGATGGGTCGTCGTACGGAACGTATGGGGGAGCGGGCATCGTGTTCGAAACACCAGAAAAGGAGTTGCTATCGTTCTCTTTTAAGCTGGATTTTGCATGTAGCAACAACGTGGCCGAATACGAGGCATTCCTAATTGGACTCAAGCTGGCAGAACAAATGGAGCTTCGCCGACTCCATGTGCATGGTGATTCAAAATTAGTCACGAGCCAAGCAGGGGGTGAATTCCACGTCAAAGAAGAACGTCTAGCGCCTTATCGCGCGGAAGCCCAGGAGCAAATGGCCAAGTTCGCCCAGATAGAATTACGGCACACGGGAAGAGCTATGAACAGACATGCCGAAGCCTTGGCGACACTAGCGGCAAAAATTAATCTAAATGGCAAGGACGAAGGCTCGATCACTATACACAGGCAAGAGCTCCCTAGCACGTGGTTACGAAGGATGAAATTCGAAGAAGAAAACGATTGGAGAAAATGAATCATGAGGGAGCTCGGTAAGCCGAAGGAAGAAAGGTCGATACTATTCAAAAGACTGAAATCCTTTGTGGTTATCAAAGGGCAACTATATTACCGGATGGCGGGTGGAGCCCTAGCTCGATGCGTAGGGAATCAAGAAGCGGCGAACCTCTTGAACAAAGTCCATCAGGAAACATGCGGGCACAGGGGAGTAATCCCATTATACAGAAGGATACAAAGGAAAGGGTACTACTGGCCTGATATGGCAACCCAAGCAACGACTTTACAGAATAATTGCGCGGAATGCCAATCGCCGCCACAACCATCGGAGGTCTGTACAGTTGAAGAATTGGATTGGAGGCAGCCATACATTAACTATTTTAGGAACGGATTACTCCCGGGAGACGATGTGGAAGCCTTGGTAATAAAGAAGAAGGCGGCGCGTTTCTTCATTGATGATGGAATACTATATAGGAGAAGCTTTAACAACGGGGCCCTAAGATGCCTGAGTAAAGAGAAGGCACAGACAGTGATGACCAAAGCGCACGAGATGGAGCATCAGGGAAAGCGCAAGCTATTCATACATGTTCACGAAAGGGGGGGGGGGTACTATTGGCCCACCATGGAAGCTGACACAGCAGATTTTGTAATAAAATGCGACATCTGCCAGTTCCATGGGAATGTCATTCAAGCGCCGCACAAAGAATTACATAGTATAGTTGCTCCGTGGCCCTTTCATAGCTGGGGTCTGGACTTGATTGGTCCTATAAATCCTCTGTCCTCCGGAAGACATAAATACATAATCACGGCCACGGAATACTCAACCAAGTGGGTAGAAGCAGCACCCCTACGCAATTACGAGGGAGAAACCATTGCCGCGTTCATCAAAGAATACATCATTTGTCGCTTCGGCGCGCCAATGATCATTCGCTCGGACAACGGTACTTCCTTCATCAACCAAAAGGTGGCAGATCTATTGGCCAAATACCATATAAAGCAGCATGCGTCGACTGAATATTACCCACAAGGGAATGGATTGGCGGAATCCACTAACAAAACGCTACTGAGGATTCTGAGCAAAACTGTCCACGATCATCACAGAAGCTGGCACGAGCAGTTACCCCTAGCTTTATGGGCTTACAGGATCTCCAAGCGAAGTTCAACAGGGGCGTCTCCCTATTCTTTAGTATACGGGGAGGATGCCATCTTACCAGCTGAAGTGGCGGTACCATCAGCGAGAGTAGCAATGGCTAGCCACACAGAACCAGACGATGTAAGCAGAATCGCGCATCTCGACGCGCTTGCAGAACGTAGGGCAAGGGCGGAGCATTTCGCTGAAACTTACAGAGCCACCAAAGCTCGTTACTATAACAAAAAGGTAATACCGCGCTCATTTGAGGTTGGTGATATTGTGTTAAAGATCGCAAAGCACGTGCAGAGAAAAGAAAAAGCTTGGAAATTTGCAGCAAATTGGCGCGGGCCTTACATCGTGCGGAAAATTACGGAAAGCGGCTACTACTATCTCAACCATATGAGCGGCAAAGAGATCGATACTCCGATCAATGGAAAATGGATTAAGTTATACTATGCATAAGCGGATAAAGCCAGAGGATAATGGCAGTCGCTCTACCTGTTTATTGTTATTTATCTTACTATATGTAAACCCCTGAAATAAAAAAAAAGGGAAAGGGAAACAAAAGCAACATGCGCCCTATCCCATTTTTATAATTTTTGGTCTTATGGGACTAATGTGGATACCCCAAGTCCACTAGGGCCTAATGGGCTTGACACATGCTAAGTTAAGTACATCTAGTTGGGCTTGGGTTTAGGCATCTTGGGTGTTTAAGAGATAAAGGATGGCAATTATGTTAATAAGTGGCTAGGAGGACACATGGCAACCAAGGAATGAAAGGGAGTCTCTATAAATAGGACTCTAAAAAAATCATTAAGGAGGTTTTTTGGGAGAGAGAGAAATCAGACTACACTCTTAAGAGAGAGAGAGAGAGAGAGAGAAACCAAGAGAAATGAGGTAAATCGGGTTGCTACCTCTGTGACTCGAATCGGATTACCAATCTTACCCCATTCACAGTTGGCGACCACACCGGGAGACTGGTTTCGAGTCCAGCGAAATACAGCCAGCGCGAGAAGCAGCGAACGCGACACAAAAGAAAGCTGAGCGAGTCCCCACGCCGGGCGAGGATTTCGTTTTGATAGAGAATAAACCGACGGATAGTGATACCGACGACGCGCAAAGGAGTGAGAAGATATCTGTAGGAATCATAAATGCGCCAACAACATCAGCGCAGGGAAGTAAAGAAGTTGCTCCGTTTACCATTGTTGATGCACAGGACGCGAGTCTGGATGAAATGCGGCGAGAGTTTGCAGCACATGCGACAAGGCAACAACAGTTGATGATACTGACCAGACAGAAGGAGGGCGCGACCCCACAAGAGGATGCCGGTCCGGTGAACGGAACTTTTGATGAACCAAATATGGCCGGAACTGCACCCGGAAAAGTGAAGCGCGCGGCCACAAAGGAATTTCAGCGAGAAATGGAGAGTCCTAGCGCACCAACTGGGAGGATCTCAGAAGAGGACTTAGCCAGGTATATTGAAGAACACTACCGAGTAGCAAAACAAGACCACGGGTATAGTTCCCTAGACCCCCCCTTATACAAAAGAAGTGGTCGCTTACAAGTTCCCGCCTGATTACACGTCGCCTAAATTCAAAGTATACACGGGGCAAGGAAACGCACGAGAACATTTGGGTCGTTTCCTTTCAACAATGAACCAGCACGCGAAAGATGGAAATTTATGCTTAAAGGAATTTTCAAAATCCTTGTCCGACGTCGCATACACTTGGTATGACAACTTAAAACCAGGGAGTATAGCAACATGGGAGGAGATGGCGCGCCTATTCCTCAAAAAGTTCTTCTCTGCAAAAAGGCGAGTAACATCGGTTGATCTAGCGCGAACAACAATGGGGATCGACGAAGATCCTATGAAGTACATTACAAGGTTTCGAAGCCACGCGCTTGAGTTAAGCGAGGATGTGCCAGAAGATAGACAGGTTGAGATCTGTGTTGGAAAGATGACTGCCACCCTGCGTTTCGCCTTGTCCAACTTTCAGTTCCAAACATTTGTAGAATTGGAAGAAGCGACGGCGCGGGTATCAGATTGCCTTGGGATCTTTCAGCAAGCGAAGATAGAGAAGACATGGTACAATTCTGTTAACTCACTGAGCGCGGCAATTACTAGCAGTGGACCCGCGCCAGGAAGCAAGCGTCAAGTTCCTTTTCAGCCATATCAAGGCGCGACACCACAAGGAGGACGGGGTGGGAATAATTCCAGCAGCCAGCGTCCCATCCCAGCGCCTATACCTTGCACCAAGGAGCAAATTGAGAACCTTGTTGATCAGTGGGCCGCTAATGGAGAAATTAACTTACCACCCGCCATTGTGGACATAAATACCGTCAACAAAGCGCACGAACGATACTGCCACTTTCATAGAAGGGTAAATCACTCAACCCTCGATTGTTATGGTGTGCGAAACGCGTTTTGGAGAAAAGAGAGAGCAGGGGAGATAGACCTCGGACGACAGCAAATAGACAAGGACCCCTTGCCCAAACACAACGTTATGATGATTTTTCACGACCCTAGAAATGAGGAGTGGGCAACGTGGAAGGATTCCAAGGAGGAAGCATGTGAATTGTCCAGCGGAAAGAAGGATTTTGAGGGAACGAGCAGCGTCGCTTTCCAGTTCTCCAAACAATCATCGCGCAGCAATTCTTCGACTCCCTAGGGTTCAGTGAAGACCAAGTCAGGGAGGCGTCTCAGGCAATCGCCGTTATAGCAGCAGGATATCAGGCGCTATCAAGAGGAAGGATTACTTTTGACGACAGCGACATATGCATTCCAGGGGAGCACTTACGTCCGTTGTATCTCACCGCGACTGTCAATAAACAACAACTAAGAAGAGTATTCATTGATGGAGGAGCGTCACTAAACCTTGTCTCGGTACATACCTTGGAGTTGCTAGGTATACCAAGAGAAGAAATCAGGGAGCGGATAACAGTGGTGCGCGGTTTTGGAGGCCATACCCAAGAGGCGATCGGGGTAATATGCCTCACCATGTCTATCGGATCGATTAAAGCATCAGTGCCCTTCCATGTATTAGATGATCACACTTCGTTTCACCTACTCCTCTGACGCGGATGGATACGCGATCACCATGTCGTAGCATCCACCTATCATCAGTGTATCAAAACTAGCATTGGAGGGAAGGAGTACAGGGTACCCGCCACAAATAAT
>JAJJMA010347346.1:0-13925 GCA_023529015.1 Papaver nudicaule
ACCAACAAGAGGAAGTTACAGTTCATGTCATGCTAGGTACATGACATCAACCCATAAATTATTGGCAGTTTATTTGGGGTGTGTACACATATAGTTTGGTGGGTGGTTGTTTTTATTTTCCATTGGTTTTAGTTTGCTTGGTAGGTTTAGTGTGTTTTTGTGCAGCAGGGATGGTCGTCTCTCGTATGGTTGAAGTCATTTATTCATCATTTTTCTTCAACAAAACAGTGAAGATGTCAAGGCTTCCTCAACAACAATTTATACGGGATTGGTTTACTACTATAATCTCAGCAGTTGGGTTTCAGAATTGTGGTTCTCTAAGCAGTATGGGTTCTGTTGGGTGTCAATGCGTCTTGCTCCATTTGAATAGTTATATGTTGGGGTTGTCCAAATTGATAGCTACTACAAGTCCATCAAACATTCAATTTACTCACATCTTACATCATCATCAATAATCATTGTGAAAAAGTGTGAGAGCATAGCTCGGTTGAAACCACTGGCATTGCTATCTCAAGTCAGTTGTCAAGTTTAGTTGTAAAACACAATCCTTGATTAAGTCTACAATATCATTTCAGACTATGATAGTCTAGGTTTGCACACTTGATATCTATCGTCCTCATCGAAAGGTTAGAAAGGTTTTCCTTTTGGTTTCGTATTTACCAATTCTATCAATTAAAATAGTCGATGATGTTGTTATAGTGATCTCGAAGGATCAAAGACTAGTTTTATGGGCACTTAGGTTTTCCTTAGTGACCAATGCTTAAGAACCATGTGAGAATGGAGTTAGTTCTTGAATTACACCTGAACAACCAACGCGTTCATATAGCTGAAGAGGAAATTCCTGAACTCGAGTGGTTTCTTATGAACGCGTTCATATAAGTTCAGAAAAATTCCTGAACTCTAAAACCACTCCATGAACGTTCATATTAGCCATGGATAAAAACTTCCTCTTTGAAGTTTTTGCCTTATTTGATTGGATTCTCGAACTTGTTCTTATTAAAGCCCATGGAACTCTTGTCCACAATAGTCTTTTACGTTCACGTATATTTACGCGGACCCTATAACATGTTTTACTTGCTAAGCCATTGCTATCCTTCGATTTGATCAAGGCGAGTCTTCTCACGACCTTTAGGTTTTTACCAACGGGATAGAAGAAGATTGAGTTGGACCTCCAAGTAAGCATATGGACTTTTCTAAGTTCGAAAACTTACTTGAGCCCAACGTTGCTTAAATTTTAAGCAAAGCGTCCCTTGACGATCAATATAAATAGATGACCTCCTGCAAGATACAAACAAATCCTCTACACATCTGTATATCCTTGCGAAAGGTTGGTCGTCATCTCGAAGTCCCTTTTCTTGGAATACGACTATTTGAAGAATTCACTTGAGGATCGTGAAGCACAGGACGGAATTAATATTCCTGATCCTGTATCTTAGGTCGATTGCTTTGTTACGGTCAATTCAATCAATAAAGACCAAAGATTTGATAGAAGCTTCGTATGGTTGCACTCGGTGTTATAAGTCCTAGAAGCTCCATAACGCAATTTCATGAACTAGGACTTGAATCGAGTTCATCACACGTTACGAGGTAAAGCTAGTTAGGCTAGATCAATAAGCCCTAATTAGCATATCGATTTCCATTAACCTTGACTTTAAGTCTAAAGGAAATCACCTATCGTATTCTTTGTTGAAAGACAAATCGAGTGCAACTAGGCGTATTGTTAGAGGCAGGGCAGCGCTAGTATTCACGAAGGGAAGTTGAGCAACTCCTAGGCCTGTAAAGGACGTCATCTAGGGGAATCAAGTGTGTAGGATTATGTAGGAGTCAAGAGACGTAGGAGCACAACGGTAGCTGAGTTGTTTGGAGGGTTAATTCAGTCTCGATACATTCCGGTCCGAAGTCGGATAAGAGGCTAGCGTCTGTATTCGCTTAATATTGTATGTGTTCAAATCTGGACTAGGTCCCGGGGGTTTTCTGCTGGCTGCGGTTTCCTCGTTAACAAAACTTCTGGTGTCTTGATTACTTTTACCGCCCGCATTATATTATCTTTGATCTCTATATAATTAAAATATTGTAAGTTTGTTGATCCAAACCCTTGAGTGAATCCATCTCTATTGAGATCTACGAGAACTTGTTCTTGTTAGTATTCGGTTCTTGAACAAAGAACTTTACTCGGTTTATTACTTTGATTTGTGAGATCGTTCAAGTAATCTGATCAACTAGGTTCACGAATTCAAAAGTTGGTGGTGTACCTTGGTATCCCTTTCTTTTCACAAAGTAAACCAGCTCATGAATTTAATTCGAGAAGCAACTGGATCACTATGAAGAATTGAATCTCAAAACTACCATCATGGAGAGACAACCGGTTCATTTGAGGGAGATATCTGAACTTGATTTTCTATGGTACATTGTACTTGTATGGCGTTATTTGTACTGGTACTTATGGTAATGGGTATTGGGTCTCGGCCTAACCAGGGTCTCAAACTGCTCCCTTGTAAGTTGTAATGAATCTTTACTAGCAAAATAAAAAGGTTGTTATTTAAAAAAATAATAATAATAAATAATATGAGGTCGCCACAAAGAGCTGGCAAAAGTCAAACTGGTGGCACATACCAAACCATATGACCTTAGCCCAATGAGTCCGGTCATGAGCTATCATATTGGCAGTTCGATTAGCATAAATAAAATAAATGACTGAAATCTAGGAGTTAGGTATTTTACATATTGAAATAGAAAATGGGTTATCAGCATCGATTTTACTCTCGCAAAAATAGTCATTGGATCTTCAAATTTTTCGTTATGAATATGGTAAGATCACAAGACTCATGAATTTGACGCACTATTTAGAAACAAAAAATCTATCCGTGCATCACAACATATCTAACGGCTGTTAAGTTTGATAAGGTGACAACTGTTTCAGCCTAAATAAATGATATTTCTCAAGCCAAGCCAAACCGATAACGTAAAACAATTTGGCGAAAGAAACTTAAAAATTGCATATTTTGTTCTTCGACTATGAAAATAAAATTTACAAATGTAAGCCTTCCATCGGCTGTTTCTATAATGGAATTCATGTTATTTGTATTATTTGTTCCATCATTTACTAGTTAATTATCCTTGTCTTTTTTCATTTGTCAACTCATCCATAGTTGATCAGGCCTTAATCTAACTTAAGAACTTAGAATTCAAAAGTGTAACAACCCCGCAAATAAAAGATACAGTCTGTAAATTGTTTGATAATTGATTAGTGATTAGAAAAAAAAATGCTAATTGTTAGGGCATTGTCCAGTCAAACCCACTAGCGTTGATATATCAAGCTAGTTGTCAGTTTTAAGTGTCAAAACACAATTCTTGATTTAGTCTACTATAGTTTAGATTTCAGAATTGGGATATAGACAAAGTAGTAGAGACCTTGAAGACGAAGACTGCGATTACAAAGAAGACATCAAATATTCTTCATCGATAAAAGGTTAGTAGGAGTTATGACTTTATATGGAATTTCTTCTATTCTACTTATTCTATCTTTCGAAATAGTCGGCTACTTTAGTAGAGATACTAATAGCGATTGAGATTTGTACTCTTGTCTACATAACCATGAGTTATGTTGGTATGTGTTCCCACCATACTAAGTTTACAAGGTACATGAGATAGATTCAATACATTTTCCATAGCAATGGTTTGCTTGCAAATCACATGTAGGAATCTGGGTGAATCTGAAGGAGTACTCTAGAGCAGAGTCCATGGATTATAGCTTAGGGCGTATTACACGTCCAAGTACTGGCCCAGCCCAGAATTTCCAGCGGATCCAGTTTAAACCCTAATCTGAGTAACGACGGTTCACGAACCGGTTCTTGAACAGTGGCACCGAATTTTCCTCCTGTGTCCCAAAACGTCGATTTGTACGCGTACATGTACGTGAACCACATATTCGATGTATTTGGTCGGAATTCAGATGGAAGGTTCACGAACTATCCGAGTGAATATTCTCTGGGATTTTCATGCGGGTTAAACAACTAACTCCTTATCTCTTAGTTGGACTTGGTTTATCATGAAATATCTTTTGTGGTCCATTTAACGAATTTCAATGAGTCAATAAGATAAAAGTGTTCTCATGGTCACTGGATTTCTATCTTGAAGTGGTTAAGAGCTAACAAACCACTTGGCAGATAAATGTTAAAAGAACTCCAATTGAGATTAACCTAGGGTTTCTTTTTGTGCAAGCTTAGTAATAGGCACGTTTTACACGGGCATTTGCTAACTTGTAGGTTAAGAAATCTGTTGCTTTATCTCAAAGCAACCTATCTTATTGAGAGGTATAAATAGAGAGTTAAAGAACGTAAACCACAATCATCAAGCATACGTCAAGTTTCTCTGTGGAATTGATGGTAAACTCTTAGCACTTCGGTGTAAGCTTGTTGTGGTAGTCATCCTCTATTAGGTAGCAGCTCCTCAGTGGGATTTACCTAACGACTTTAAAGACTTCTCTTGAGAGTTGGGAATCACATGTAGCCGATAACGTACCTCTGTGGTTGTTATCAGATTAACATGTAACCTTGGTAACCTGATCACGTTCTTTTCTATTCTATAGTCCTTCTCTTCTACAATAAGGTTATTCAAGAACTAATACGTTAAATACAAGGTTGAAGGAAGCAACGTACGGCCGCACACGGTGTTGTAAGACTTAGTTAGCTCCAGTTGTGTAAGTTTCTTAAGGGATTCTTTCCACAGCTGAGGTAGAGACAAGTTGGGCATACTTTACTTGGTTTTACTTGTTAGCCCCCGTATGTAAAGTAGATTTCCGTATGACTTTGAGAAATTCGAAGGAAGTCATCTTACGTATGTTAATTTGAAGATGACAGTTCGAAACATACAGTTGATTAAGGTTGCAAAGACGGTATTGTTGACATAAGCCTTTAACAGCGGTTAAAGCAACTCCTAGGCCTGTAAAGGACGTCAGCTAGGGGAATCAAGTGCGTAGGGTCTTGCGGGATCCAAGAGACGTAAGGAGTGCGATAGTAGCCAATTCACTTGGAGGGTTGGAGTTGGTCTCTGCTACATCCCAGACCGAAGTCTTATAGTAGGCTAGCGTTTGTAGACAGTTAATACTGTGCGATGTTCAATCTGGACGAGGTTCCGAGGTTATTCTACAGGTCGTAGTTTCCTTTAAAAAAAAACTCTGGTGTCTTGTGTGCTTTTACTTTCCGCATTATATCTCTGATTATACAATTAAAGCAAACAAAAGAAGTACGTTATTCATAACCGTCGAGTTGGTCCATAATCCATCCAGGGGATTTACCAAGACTTGTCTTGAGTTGGACTGATCACTTGTGATCCTAGTCCGGTTATCAGATTTGGATATTGATTTTTGATATCGTTCATATCTTACCGTAAGACTCACGAGCCCAAACGAAAAGTTGGTTGTATTTCGATACCCCTGCCTGTGTTTATCGAGGTTCGTGAGTATGGATCCTAGTACTAAAATAACATCAGAAGACACCACTCCAACTCAGTCATCCACATCTGGTGAAAAACCATCTTATGAAGAACAACCAATAGAAGTTGTCAAACTGAGTGATAATCCTTACTCTTTCATTCTATCAGATGACTCTGATTCAGATCTTGAAAGAGATGCAACTAAGGAAAGTAGTTGACTCATTAGATTCATGAAATATCAAGCATACGAAATTTCACGACTGAAGGCCAAAGTGAAATCACTTTTGGATAAAGTCAATGAACAAGAATCCTTGGTTATGTCCCTAACCACTGAGATCTCACTACTAATGAGGGAAGGTCATTCATCTAACACAACACTGAAAATTGACGACTTTCAGAAACCCTCTGCTTCAGACACTGACAGGTCTGAACTTCTGATTGTTCATGAAAAAAATAGAAGATTTAATGGGAGAAATTGATCGGCTCAAATCAATCTCTGAAAAAACCAAAGAAAGTCAGTCGGAAAAGACATCAAAAACTCGTCGTGGTAAAACTGTTGGAAATAAGGTGACATCTTCTCACACCCCTAATAAGGTGACTAATTCCATTCATCCCTCCGATGACAACAGTGCCCACAAAAAGAGTTTTTATGAAGGTAAAAAACATGAGAAATCATGCAGTTTCCGTAAAAGAAAAGGACACCTTCAGACTGAATGTAATAGCCAAAAGAGGACAAAACAAGTTGCTCAACTTCAGCACACATTAAATCTTGTTCTAAAAAATGTGTCTGAACTCTCTAAGCCATATTCAGGGACAAGGAATAAGGCAATTAAGAAAATGTCCACACCTATGAGAGAAAATCATGGTAGAACTATTTTATACTCTAAGTGAAAGAAACCTCAAAATTCGTGGAAAAAGATGACGTTTTCATTTATGACCACTAAGAGGTGGATTCCTACGAGAGAAAACTCTGAGAGCAATCAACCTCGATTCTCCAATGAACTAATAAGCCTGAATAATATGAACAAGATGTTATCAGGATATACTATGCTCAACAAAAACCTTGTTAAACAGGTGCATGGAGCTAGAAAACTGTCTAGAAGATCATCAGATACAGAGCCATATGTTGATGAACTTCTATGATAACTTTGGAGGAAAACAATCGAGGAGGTCTCAACGAAGGTTCAGACCTGGTGAGCACCATAGGTCTCACCACAACACTAAAAGTTAAGTGTTGAAAATGGTTTCCTTGTCTTAGTACTGAGAGATAAGGAAATTTCAGGGATGAGAAACCCTGACGATGATCAGTACCACTCAGAATAGGCACCTGAGTATCAGAAGATGGTGATGTTAAACCATATTTATGAACGTATGGACTCCCATAAAAAACACTAAGCCCATATAAACTGGGCTGCTAAAGAATGGCTGTCTTTAACCCAATCGGTTCGCGAACCGTCGGAAAGTGTTTTTCTGTACAAAAAATCAAATACGCGGAGAATAATTACATCTGCGTGAAGAGTCACTCGAATCCCAAAATATATCACGTTTATCGTTTTCTAAAAACACAAACACAAAACCCTAAGGGACTATGGATGTACAATTTGTGTGGGATATTTGAGTTTATCCTTTCTTGGTATTTTACTTATATAAATACCACAATACTTGAGAGATAATTCATTCAATTATTTTCTCTGCTATCTTATCTTAAGGATGGAAAAGTATAGCAATGCCAACGGCTCTGAAGATAAGGAAAGTGAAGAAGAGACTCTGAAAGAAAAAGAAGAATGTCTTGAGTTCCATGAACATCATCCTTGGATTTATTCCTTTGAGGTATGTGCATATGAAAAACTAGATCAAGATGTTCAAATATCAACTGATATTGTCTTTCAATTCATGGTAGATTTTGAAGCCATGAAAGTCAATATGATGGCTGCTACAAGAAAGAATGTATTGCTTAAGTCCCAGATGGAAGCAGTAAATAATGAGCTAGCTCTCATGAAATCACAACTCAACAAACTTGTTGATAACAAGTTCTGTGAAGTTTGTGTTGCCAAGAATGATGGCCAGCCTTCCTACAGCAATTCTGAATAAAGTTGGAAAACTACAACTTTTTTTTTTAGATATCTCTTTTTTAGTAGATTAGATTAGTTGATTCCTTGTGAGAACTTGTTCTTACTGTTGCCTAAGGAATATAAACTATATCTAAAAGTAGTTTGCCTTTTCATGCTTTTAGAGTTTTTCAGCATGTACTACTTTATTAGCATTCACTAATAAAAAGTTCTTTTTAGATTTGATTATTAATGATGCCTGCAATACTTGATTTTTCTATCTCAATCTTATGTATTGCATACATGACCTTATTCGTTACTTTTGTGATGATTCAAGGTTATGTCTATTTACAAAAGTTAAGCTTTCTCTCACGATTAAGAAACTTTTGATTATATGATTTTTAGGGTTTCCACAAGCTCAAAAATCATATACTCTTTGCAGAAAATCGGCTAAGGAAAAGAGAATATTAACAAAGAAACTGGATACATTAAATTGTTTGTCTAGTTATCCTTTGTTCGTGTCTTTACTTGTAGAGGCACATATAGTTGTTCTTTATTGAATAACACCACATGGGGGAGGGTTCTTAAATGAGCTTGCGCTAAATAACAAATCTTTTTGGGGAGCGTGGATGTGAAATATTATGAGAAAAGTGTATCTATATTTCTCCAAAGATGAATCAACTTTGAGATCTTCGTTCTGATTTCCTAGTTATGTCATCTTAAACTTGATATGCGAGTACATCCTTGAATTGACTGTCTCTATAGGCTTGAAACCAGAGTCTCAACTGGGTTGTCATATTTTTGTGACAAATAAGGGGAGAACACATATGGTTTCTTGTTCTTGTGGTTCACAACCATGAGGGGAGAACACCGTATTGCTTACTTGTGTACTTTTTCAAAGTATCAAGTAAGGGGGAGTAAATATTGGGCCTCATACCAATCTGGCAAAAAGATGTATAAAGATTAAGGTGGAGCTTCGTATCAAGAATGAGTAGAATCACTTTATAAGTTTTGGTACACGGATTTCAAAGTTGCTCTGATTCTTACTCTTTGCACAAACAACATGTGGGATTAGCATATTAACCCATGTAAGCTCGAGCGTACCTTTGTGGTTGTTTGAGCTGGATATGTTGTAGTGTCTCCAAACGAATTTTTCAACAAGAGTTACAAACACATCAAAACTCAAAGGAGAAGTTAAAGAATTCAAGAAATCAAGATACATCTGGGTTGGATCTTTATTGTAATACATTTTTTGAATCCATATGTAATATATTGGTTTTGTTACTAAAATTGACAAAGGGGAAGATTGTTAGAGCATTGTCCGGTCAAACCCACTAGCGTTGGTATGTCAAGCTAGTTGTCAGATTTAGGTGTCAAAACACAATTCTTGATTTAGTCTATTATAGTTTATATTTCGGAATTGGGATATAGACAAGATAGTAGAGACCTTGAAGACGAAGACGAAGACTGTGATTACAAAGAAGACATCAAATATTCTTCATCGACAAAAGGTTAGTAGGAGTTATGACTTTATATAGAATTTCTTCTATTCTACTAATTATATCTTTCGAAATAGTCGGCTACTTTAGTAGAGATACTAATAACGATTGAGATTTGTACTCTTGTCTACATAACCATGAGTTATGTTGGTATGTGTTCCCACCATACTAAGTTTACAAGGTACATGAAATAGATTCAATACATTTTCCATGGCAATGGTGTGCTTACAAATCACATGTGGGAATCTGGGTGAATTTAAAGGAGTACTCTAGAGCAGAGTCCATGGATTATAGCTAAGGGCGTATTACACGTCTAAGTACTGGCCCAACCCAGAACTTCCGGCGGATCCAGTTTAAACCCTAATATGAGTAACGGCGGTTCACAAACCGGTTCGTGAACAGTGGCACAAGATTTTCCTCCTGTGTCCCAAAACATCGATCTGTCCGCGTACATGTACGTGAACCACATATTCGATGTATTTGGTCGAAATTCAGATGGACGGTTCATGAACGTCCGAGTGAATATTCTATGGGATTTTCACGCGGGTTAAACAACTAACTCCTTATCTGTTAGTTGGACTTGGTTTATCACGAAATATCTTGTGTGGTCCATCTAACGAATTTCAATGAGTCAATAAGATAAAGGTATTCTCATGGTCATTGGATTTCTATCTTGAAGTGGTTAAGAGCTAACAAATCACTTAACAGATAAATGTTGAAAGAATTTCAATTGAGATTAACCTAGGGTTTCTTTGTGTGCAATCTAAGTAACGGGCACATTTTACACGGGCACTTGCTAACTTGTAGGTTAAGAAATCTGTTGCTTTATTTTAAAGCAACCTATCTTATTGAAAGGTATAAATAGAGGGTTAAAGAACGAAAACCACAAGCATCAAGCATACATGAAGTTTGTCTATAAAATTGATCATAAACTCTTTGCACTTCGGTGTAAGCTTGTTGTGGTAGTCATCCTCTATTAGGTAGCAGTTCCTCTGTGAGATTTACCTAACGACTATAAAGGCTTCTATTGAGAGTTGGGAAGCACAGGTAGGCGATAACGTACCTCTGTGGATGTTATCAGATTAACCTGTAACCTTGGTAACCTGATCACGTTCTTGTTTATTCAATAGTAATGCTCTTCTGCAATAAGGCTATTCAAGAACTGATATGTTACATACAAGGTTGAAGGAAGCAACGTAGGGCTGCACACGGTGTTGTAAGACCTAGTTAGCTCCAGTTGTGTAAGTTTCTTAAGGGATTCTTTTCAAAGCTGAGGTAGAGACAAGTTGGGCATAGTTTACTTGGTTTTACTTGTCAGCCCCCGCTTGTAAAGTAGATTTCCGTAGGACCTGGAGCAATCCGAAGGAAGTCATCTTACGTATGTTAAACTGAAGAGGACAGTTCGAAACATACATTTGATAATTAAGGTTGCAAATCCGGCATTGTTGACATAAGCCTTTAACAACGGTTAAAGCAACTCCTAGACCTGTAAAGGGCGTCAACTAGGGGAATCAAGTGCCTAGGGTCTTGCGGGATCCAAGAGACATAAGGAGTGCGACATTAGCCAATTCACTTGGAGGGTTGGAGTTGGTCTCTGCTACATCCCAGACCGAAGTCTTATAGTAGGCTAGCATTTTTAGACAGTTAGTACTATGCGGTGTTCAATCTGGACGAGGTCCAGAAGTTATTCTACAGGTCGTAGTTTCCTCGTTAAAAAAACCCTCTGGTGTCTTGTGTGCTTTTACTTTCCGCATTATATCTCTGATTATATAATTAAAGCAAACACCAGAAGTACGTAATTCATAACCGTCGAGTTGGTCCATAATCCATCCAGGGGATTTACCAAGACTTGTCTTGAGTTGGACTGATCACTTGTGATCCTACTCTGGTTATCAGATTTGGATATTGATTCTTGAGATCGTCCATATCTTACCATAATACTCACGAGCCCAAACGAAAAGTTGGTTGTATTTCGGTACCCCTGCTTTTTCACTAATAACCCATGTACCTTCATATTAAAAGGAGATAAAATTTTAACTCAAAATCAGGGAAAGAAGAGTAAGATACTCGGCCAAAATATTGAAGATGAGATTCATGAAAAGATATTGATAAAGAAAAAGAAGAAACTATGAAGAATGAACAAGAAAAACTATCAATATACTAAAGCAAGACTCATCCATAGTAACAGAAGTTGCGGTGCTAATATTTTTAAAATGATTAGTAATATACTGAGACAATTCTTATCTAGTGTGAAGCCACTGACCATCTTGAATTTGAAGAGCATCAGTATTGTTCCTCACTCGTTTCCTATTTGCCGCAGGTTGAAAGTATTGGTATTATTTTCCGTTTCTTCGATGAAGGTATCTCTGGATTTCTAAAGATAGAAGTCATGCTTGATTTTATGCCACTTGCTTATTTCAGAATTTATGTGTGTTACTTGGGGATGGTTATTTTTAGAAAATTCTTGAGTCAGAGCCACTTGTAACTAATTTTGAGGACTAGCTAAATGTTAATTAACATTACCAAAATGCAGCTTGTTCCACTTAGAGAGAGTTATTCTGGTAAACCGATGTCTTCTAACAAATTAGGAAGCATGGGAGCCATCCAAACTCACATTTCAATCATTAAAAAAGTTAACAACTCAAAATTCATCATTTAGCCAAGTAAGAATTTTTCTAAAAGGCTTCCAACAATTTGGTTGATTTGAGTATGTAATGAACATAATAGGAGTATATGATTATTACTAATTTGATTTAGGTGAAAACTAGTTTAGAGTTAGGAAAGTGTATTCCAAGGGACGTGTCAATATGGATCTCTTACTACTTATGCATAAGTTATTGTTTGTCCAAGTATAATCCTTACTTATATAACCAATATCTTCAAGACCACTGTCATGCACTATATAGTTTTCAAAACCATCAGCGGAGGAAAAAGCACTAGAATTACTATCCTGCAAGTGGATGTTAAGGTCCCCAACAACTACCCAGGATTGGTTGATTTGAATACCTACTTCATGAGTGAAACGTCACTGATTGTTTTCTCTCGTTCTAATTAGACTAGCCATACATACACTTTAAGAGTCATTCTGGCTTATAGACATCAGCTTGGATTAAAACATTTAACATATTGTGACTAGTATGACGCACTTCACAAATGAATCCATTTTTCCACCTTAATATAAGGCCTCCAGATAAACCTTATGGCTCTTTAAAATAATGGTTGGGGTTATTTAAAATGAAATATTAAATGTTTAATTTGAGTTTCACTAATTTTGGTCTTGCAAGGAAATATGATGTTTGGGTTTTGAATTCTTATAAGGTCACGAAGATGGTTTCTGGTAGCAGCAGACTTAAAGCCTTGGACATTCCAGAAAATAACTTTCATGTCCAAAGGAATAAAAATAAAACCAACTATAAGATTAGGCAAGCTCTGACTATGAGATATATGATCACAATAAAAATAAATAAAATCAAGAGCTTTGTAAGAGTTTACCAAACTAGCATTCTCATTGATGACTTTGTTCAAGTTAGTACTGATAAGATTGGATGATAATGAGTCAGTAAAAGTAGGATCAAGCTCGTCATTCTTGGGCCTTTTGTTTATTCCAGTGTTGTCACTCTTTCAATCCTTTAGCCATCATTTGGTTGACCTCATAAATCTTTTGTCTCATTTGCTCATTGTATTCGTAAACTCTCCACTCTATGAGCAACATCAATCTCCTTACAATAGTATACATAATCCTCATTTTTAATGGTCGTCGTCGTTGGATCATCAAACACTTATGGTCAGCAGTGTAGCATTGATCATACAGTTGTACGGGTTCTTCTTTAGGATACCTGACCCAAACAACACCTCCAGCTACAATATTCTACCTTCCTCCTCTATGTAAGGGTTCTCTTAAATCAACTTCAACTGTGCGACGATGGCAGCAGGAACAAGCTCGAAAGATTAAGATTCAAGGAATCAATAAACCACACAATAACACTTTTTTGATATTTTTTTGATTATTTAATAGGGCTATTTATATAGGCTACATTATTTGAAACCACGTAGATAATTCATAAAACCTAATTCTAATAGAAATTTAGAATTATTTTATAAAATAATTATGCAAACAAATTTTTTATTTATATTTTTCTGAAGGTTATATAAAGAAGAAAAATTATTTACAAGCCTACCACTCACTCGACCTCCAACCACAGCTAGCCCCTTATGGAAAGCGGTGGTTAAGGTATCACCATTCTTACAACACAATGCATTCTCCATTATTGGTGATGGAAGGCGTACGGGCATCACTGGATACCCCATCAGCTGTCGTCTGATGCTAAACTCAATTAACCAGCTCCATCCAATAGTATTGTTACTATTAATTTATCCCATAGTATACTTACTATTAAGAGTGCTGTAAATGAGTATTAAACTAAGCATATCAAGAACCCTCGTTCCCGGCACTCTCTGAATACAGAGTAGCAAGCCTAAGGAATTCACCGAAGTCCTTTATGATATGATAATACATTAACTAAATATAAACTGTAAACTACTGATTTAAATCATAATAGCGAGAATCATAACTAAGTTAACAATGAACGCAGTAATATAACGAGGTTTAGAACTAGGTGTGCTTCCATCCTCGAGGAGTGAATCTGAGTAGTTTTATTACTTGAACTCTTGATTACAATGGTGTATACTGAGTTAAGAGATACTTATTTTGGAGCCTTTGTATACCTATCGTATCTCTCCTAGAATGGGATATTTATAGTAGTTGCAAGGGATGAATCTTATTTGCTACCTATAGCTCCTTCTAATACTTGATGGTCTTCGTTATTAGTTGGACTTCGTGCGCCGCCCTGGTTGTCCATTCTCAGGTTGACACCTCTTCTGCTGAGTTTATCTTCGCTGCCATACTCTCGTGGTAGATTTGATGTGTCGAAACTTATCCCTTTGG
>JAJJMA010347355.1:4420-35985 GCA_023529015.1 Papaver nudicaule
GATGGTTATGGTAGCTTGAGTACCTATGCAGATTTTCTACTCGTACACTTGTCGTCCCAGTTGGAATCAAGCAGATAGTTGTAGCAAGTATGATATGATATGACCTTGAAGAACGGTGTACCTGCAGAGAACAAATCCAATAACAGCGATCTTGATTCCACTCAATATCTAAGTTTAGGCACACAAATCGAAAGCGACTTGCTGACAAATCCAGGTTAATAGATAAAGAGTATGTTGTAATCACAACGATCTTGAGTGGCCTTATAGCAGAAGAGAAGGACCATAGAATAAACAAGATCGCAAGGTTTGATAGACGTGATAGAACAGAACACGAGTACAATACAAAGAAGACTAGTAAACATAAACTAGTTTCCCGTAAGAGGTACTTCTAGGCTTCTCGATCCCTATAGAAGACTTTCATGCAATTCTAGACCGAGAGCAGAAGCTCAAAGGTAACTGAAAAGAAAAGCGACAAACACAAGCTTACAATTCCGAAGAAGAGCTTGGTAGAGGGATAAAGCTTTTAGGAGAGATAACACTCCTATTTATATTGACTAAGGCTTAGCATTGAAATGAGGCAAACTTAATTTCGGAAATTCCACAAAGCACATTTACATAATAATTCCGAAATTCCCCATTTAGTCTCATAGCATTTAATGAGAACTAATACTCTAGCATTTTACATTTAGGAAAAATATAATTCATAAAGAAAATATATTTTCAAAAGATGTTTAGCCAAGAGCAATCAAAGCAAATAATATCATAAGTTATATTTGGATATTTCTTATAATTCGAAATATAGCGCTTACCAAATATGCTCCCTGGGAAAGAGCTCATTTCGAAACGTGTCCTTTTGTTTCGAAAATCTCCTTAGATATTATTACTTCCAAATGTCGTCATCAGCTTTAACAATGTCGACATTACTTCCTTGGTATTACTGGGCTAACCAGATGGTCCTAGGTGGAAGTGGGGCCTGGTCTAACGTGGTTCAATGTTCCGCATAAACGTATCATAACAGACGTGGACAAGCCTTGTGTGGACCTATCTAAAGCGACTAACCATATTTCTGATGATGACTCATTCTCACATTAGTTGTACATTGAAGATGAACGAATTCAAACTACAAACCGAAAATATCAAACTCATTAATTCGTTGAAGCACAAATCAAAAAGGTAGAGTTTGAACTTCGAAGTGACGCATTCTGAGATAACCATATTATGGTTTCGAAACGTACAATCTGTTTTGGTAGAAACCAAATTAAGGTTTCGGAACCTAAAGTTCATTATATGACCAGAACCGTATTAAGGTTCCCAAATCAAGTTTCCATATAGCGAAACATAAAGCTTGGTTTCGAAATTTAGATTTTGTTTAACAAAACCTTAGTTAAGGTTTCGAAACAAGAAACACATATTAAATTCTCCACAAATGTTTGGTGTCGAACTTGAGAGTCCATGTGGTCGAGAACTGTTTCAGCATCACACCTTTTTAGCCTCGACGCACAGGAATATATTTCCCGGTTCACATAAACCTTTAGGAAACCCCAGGGTATTTTCAACCTTTTAGAACTCACATGGTCAAGACACATTGGTCACAATATTTAGTTTCGGACCAATAGCTTATGAATACGAAAACCAGATTATGGTTTCGAAATCAACGTTTAGTTTTACCAAAACCTGCATTGAGGTTTCGAACATTGAAAATTCATAAGTTGAGAATACACAAATATGGTTTCGGAATCCAGAAGTGAGATATGGCATACGAGATGTTCATATACAGAATCAAATGAATGATTCAGAACTTTAGTAATCAGAGCCAAACCATGACGTAGCATTCGAATCTCAGAACATCAGTATTTCGAGTCAACACAACATAAGTGTGAGTCACGATCTCTCTTACATTGGCTCATACAAGTATATGCAATCAATCCGACAGAGCCAGACTAGGTAAGAAGAGACACAATACTATGATGGATTAAATCTCGTAGTACTACCGAGATAACATCACATTGCTATATCCAACTCGAAAGGTTTTAGGAAACACCTTTATATATACTTAGAGACGAAGAAGAAAAGAAAGCTCTAAGCAATGTGGAACGTCATAACTACAACACAAATACCGCAAGCGATAATGTGGAGTTATCTTAAGACACATTGATCACAAGTGATCAAGTCATAACGTAAAGATCAATATGAGAGTTATGTTTATGTCTTTTATAGCACAAGTGTAAAAGATAATGGAATCGCGTTATTTAGATTCACTAACCTCTTGAATGATGAAGCCGGATGTCTTCGTTTGATCTTCAGTCTTTCTTCAACTCTTCAAATAGTGATTCTAAATCCTACCAAAATCTTCCACAACCTAAAGCTAACTCTCTCATGACTTCACCTAATTGTGTGTTGTTTAGCGGTCGAGTTTTGATCACTAAAGTTGACAACTAAGCTTGACATACCAACACTTAGTGAGGTTGACCAAGCCATGCTCTAACAATCTCCCCCTTTGTCAATTTTAGTGACAAAAACTCTTTACATAGATGAACGAGAAATTTCAAACCTAAGTTCTACGCTTCGAGTTCTTCTACTTAGCTTGACAGCACACCAATAATACCTGCAAAATATGTCAGTCTGCAAACAAGATATGTACTATTGAAAAATACTAATGATTAATACATTTACTCCCCCTGAATGTAAGTTCGAATGTCTAGCAATGCCCGACGTATTGTTATCACCTGTAGCACAACGCGAAAGTCTACAGTGCTAGTAACATCTAGTGTTACTCCCCCTTAGTTAGTGCTTCATTCATTTTTCAATATACGCGCAGGCATTTTTCTCCCCGTATGACACTGCTTAATGTCAAAGACCAAGCACTGAACGAAGTCAAGCTATTAATATTTCTCCCCCTTTTTGTCAAAAATAATTGACAAAGGGTCTCGAAAATATCTAGGTTTGAGATTAATGCTCAAGTTCAGGGAACTCGATTCAACATATAAGAATGATCGCAATCACAAGGGTCATCATTTCGAAAAGTTACACAATATATATATATATATATGATAAGCTCAAGCAACCTGTCAGGAAATATAATATATATAAGAAGATATAAATTATATTCCCTGTATATTCCACAACCACGCTCCCCTAAAGATATATTCTATTAAGCACAAGTTCACAAAAGAACTCTCCCCCGTTGGTTGTCATTCCCTCGGACATGAGAACAACGGAATAGTCTTTGCCAGAGAAAGACTTAGATCTGGCTTTAGTTTTTCGAACACGTCCGTAGTCATAATAGATTATACCAAAACCATTTATTTATGCGTATACTATAACTCCTAGTCGTGAGACACAAGGATATCCAATAGTATTGTGACTAGCATAAGATCGATCTCCTCCCGACATAGTTATACTTATACCTGCAACAAAGTCATTAGTACAAACATAACAACCACAAACATAAGGAGGCCAATGATATCAAGATATTAAAATAATAAAGATTAGCTCCATACGAGATAAAAAATTATCTTGATAACCTGCAACATACATCCATAATAGATTCGGAAATATTAACTCAATGTTGCATTCGAAACTTGCGCACTTTTTAGGTTTTCTGATTTTCTAATTTTTATATTTTTCAGAAAAAATGATTCGAAACTGCGTAAACTAATACAATATATATAATTTTAATTTTTTGAATAAACAGATTCGAATCAGACGCAAACAAATGATAATGATTTTTATTTAATTTTTCGAAACAGAAAAAATAACAAAAAGAATAACAATCTACTAATACCCTTTTTTTTTAATAGTAGTTTCGAAACATAAGTAGTTCTAGAATAATGCATAAGTTGCTTACACCTCCTTTTATAAACGTCTATCGAATACTGAAAAACAATTTTTCAGAGGCTATCATCACTTTCAACAATCTCATTGGAAGAATCGCGAGATTGATGATCATGATTATTCGAGGAATAGATCTGATCGAGCATCTCTTTTACAACAGCTAGTTTATCTTTAAGAAAGAAAATTTTCCTTGAGTATCAATCATCTCTTCAAAAAGTTCTCCTTTGACATCGACTGTTGAGACAAAATGTTCTTGGAGAATGTCAGATTCTGTTGTAGTATTACTCAAACGATTAGAAGAATTTGTCTGCTGAAACTCCACACAACATGTAGACAGATTGCATGTTTCGGTATGACTGTCTACTGAGGAATTCTTTTTCTTCTTTCGAGAGTAAACTAGTCCAAAACTCTTCTTGACAGGATCATAACCATCAAGAAGTTTTGTCATAGTACGAGACATGTGTTTTTGAAGAAGAAGAGAAGATTTTCGAAAGCATTATACATGGAATGCCTTTTAAATAAACTTTTAATCCTTATTTTGGGAATATTCATGAATTATTATTAAGGCAATTTCCGAAACATAGACTTTAAAGATTTTTTTCGAATCTACTTGTTTCAAGGTTTCTCTTATATGCATTAATGATGAAATACCTAAGAATCATTATTAATAACTTTATTACTTATAAAAAAATTAAAAATTATATATATATAACTAAAATTCTAGTTTACAACAACACTCTATTATATCCTTACATATTTATGTAGCTGACATCGCTTGATAGGACACAGTGCTAGATTGTGTACTACATGATTTCATTCGGAATTGAGACATCCTTTTCGAAATAGCAATGTTACGTGTACATAACATGTTAGGATTTTTTTCATAGATTGAGGGGGAACAAGAAGACTTACAGTGTTTACCTACTACAGATGTATCTGAAGAATTTTTGTATGATACACCCGACTCTGGTGATGATGTCTTCTGATTTCTGTCAAATTCTTGAAGTAAACCATTTACTCGTTTAAGAAGTATCTTGCGTGATCTACACCAGTCTGAGAGATGACCTTTCTTCTTACAAAAAGAACAGTACAAAATTATTTTGGAAAGACTATTTTTTGAAGAGGCATGTACAGTGTCCTTGGTCAGATTCTCCAGAGATGGGACAAAGTCCTTGTTCATGTCACAGTTCTTTTGACAAGCATCAGTGAGATCATCAAGGAGATCTGCGATCGAGCTTTTGAATTGATTATGAACTCTCGAAGACCTGACAGTTTCTTCTTAACATGACTCAAGGAGGACACTGTTTCCTCTAGTACTTTGATACGAGAAGAGAGTGCAACACAATGTTTCTTCCGATCATTTGTAGACTACTTTAATGAAGCTATCACACGACCATCAAGTTTTTGCTTTGTGGTTAAATGATCACATAGAAGAATGAGTTCTCTCATTTTCTCAAGAGTACTATTCAACCTTTCCATTAGAGTTTTGTTTTCAGTAGTAAGAAGATAGGTGTACCTTTCATTATCCTGATCTGAGGGATCATTGCTTGTGTGGTTAGATCTTTCATCATACATGCTTGATTCTTTAGTCGAGTCATTTTCTGATGATGTTCCGATACTAATAACACACGGCTTAGAACCAAGTATTCTTATGCTCACAGGTTGAGCATTAGGAGAATGTTTTCTTGCGCAAACAAATCTTGGAGGTACGCTGACAGAATTGAAATCATTGTTCTTATTCATGGTTATTCTTATAGGTTGGATCGAGCCAAACACAGATTGTTAGATCTTAAGGTGTTTGCCTGCTCTGATACCAATTGAAAAGACGAGGGCACCGAGTACACCACCAATCTTTTATTTTAGTCCACATATAAGTCAAACCTTGAACGGTTCCTGTAATCAAGAACTCAATAACAAGATCTCCTTCAGATCTGATTGATTCACACAAATGAGTCAATACAAGAATCCGAAAGGCTATGTCAATCAACCAAGTACGATACTTTAATTATAAATGATAAATCAAATATAACGCGGAAGTAAAGTAAAGTACACACAAGATTTTGTTAACGAGGAACTTACAAACTCGGAGAAAAACCCCGGGACCTAGTCCAGTTTGAATACTCTTAAGAATTAAGCCTCCAACACACCTACTCTCAGACTTCAGACTAGCTGGTGCAGACAATAC
Source organism: Papaver nudicaule (assembly GCA_023529015.1). Taxonomy (NCBI): domain Eukaryota; kingdom Viridiplantae; phylum Streptophyta; class Magnoliopsida; order Ranunculales; family Papaveraceae; genus Papaver; species Papaver nudicaule. The sequence goes on from JAJJMA010347355.1 coordinate 10,440, forward strand.
GACCATAATACGACTATTAGTCACAAAGATTTCCCCTCAGTATTCCTACGCCTCCAACCACAGCAACGTGGTCATGCACATGTACTCCCTTACGCAAACAGACGTCCTCTACTGTCTTACGCAAGAGTTGCCTCATAGCCTGTCGCGAGGACTATCGCTACCCAACCTCCAATCGGACGATTACAACCTTAGTGGACAACAACTAAATAGTGGCAGTTCAAATCGCTAGATGATATCCTTGGTAACTAACAGATATTTCACCGAAGTTCTTTTACACCAAGAGCGAGGATATTGAGTTTACTTAGGCAATAAACACCTCGATATATCGATAAAGGTTTCAAAACCTAAACTCACGAAAGAGCAACCTTGTCGTCCCAGTTGGAATCAAGCAGATAGTTGTAGCAAGTATGCTATGATATATGACCTTGAAGAACGGTGTACCTGCAAAGAACAAATCCAATAACAGCGATCTTGATTCCACTCAATATCTATAGTTTAGGCACACAAATCGAAAACGGCTTGCTGACAAATCCAGGTTAATAGATAAAGAGTATGTTCTAATCACAACGATCTTGAGTGGCCTTATAGCAGAAGAAAAGGACCATAGAATATACAAGATCGCAAGGTTTGATAGACGTGATAGAACAAAACATGAGTACAATACAAAGAAGACTAGTAAACATAAACTAGTTTCCCGTAAGAGGTACTTCTAGGCTTCTCGATCCCTATAGAAGACTTTCATGCAATTCTAGACCGAGAGCAGAAGCTCAAAGGTAACTGAAAAGAAAAGCGACAAACACAAGCTTACAATTCCGAATAAGAGCTTGGTAGAGGGATAAAGCTTTTAGGAGAGATACCACTCCTATTTATATTGACTAAGGCTTAGCTTTGAAATGAGGCAAACTTAATTTCGGAAATTCCACAAAGCACATTTACATAATAATTCTGAAATTCCCCATTTAGTCTTATAGCATTTAATGAGAACTAATACTCTAGCATTTTACATTTAGTCAAAATATAATTCATAAAGAAAATATATTTTCAAAAGATGTTTAGCCAAGAGCAATCAAAGCAAATAATATCATAAGGTATATTTGAATATTTCTTATAATTCGAAATATAGCGCTTACCAAATATGCTCCCTGGGAAAGAGCTCATTTCGAAACGTGTCCTTTTGTTTCGAAAATCTCCTTAGATATTATTACTTCCAAATGTCGTCATCAGCTTTAACAATGTCGACATTACTTCCTTGGTATTACTGGGCTAACCAGATGATCCTAGGTGGAAGTGGGGTCTGGTCTAACGTGGTTCAACGTTCCGCATAAACGTATCATAACAGACGTGGACAAGCCTTGTGTGAAGCTTAAGTGAACACGTAGGTTCAACAGACATTCCGAATCACGCAAATAGATATACCATTAGAGTACGGTGCGAGCTTCCACGAGTAATAGCAAAATGTTAAATCTCCTGAATTCTTGATTCCGATATAGATGTCACGTTAATGATATCCAAGAATTCAAATGAATAATCAAATGAATATTTGATCGAGTAGTAAAATCATACTAAGATTTTAATCACGTACAGTATTGATCATAAATCATGTGTCTACCTATCTGAAGCGATTAACCATATTTCTGATGATGAATCAATCTCACTTTAGTTGTACATTGAAGATGAACGAATTCAAACTCCAAACCAAGAATATCAAACTCATTAATTCGTTAAAGCACAAATAAAAAAGGTAGAGTTTGAACTTCGAAGTTACGCATTCTGAGATAACCATATTATGGTTTCGAAACGTACAATCTGTTATGGCAGAAACCAAATTAAGGTTTCGGAACCTAAAGTTCATTATATGACCAGAACCGTATTAAGGTTCCCAAATCAAGTTTCCATATAGCGAAACCTAAAACTTGGTTTTGAAATCTAGATTCTGTTTAACAAAACCTTAGTTAAGGTTTCGAAACAAGAAACACGTATTAAATTCTCCACAAATGTTTGGTGTCGAACTTGAGAGTCCATGTGGTCGAGAACCGTTTCAGCATCACACCTTTTTAGCCTCGACGCGCAGGAATATATTTCCCGGTTCACATAAACCTTTAGGAAACCCCAGGGTCTTTTCGACCTTTTAGAACCCACATGGTCAAGACACATTGGCCTTGATTCTCAAGTCACTCTAAGCCAACAAACATAATTACGAATCTGTCACAATATTTAGTTCCAGACCAATAGCTTATGAATACGAAAACCAGATTATGGTTTCGAAATCAACGTTTAATTTTACCAAAACCTACATTGAGGTTTCGAACATTGAAAATTCATAAGTTGAGAATACACAAATATGGTTTCGGAATCCAGAAGTGAGATATGGCATACGAGATGTTCATATACATAATCAAATGAATGATTCAAAACTTCAGTATTCGGAGCCAAACAATGACGTAGTATTCGAATCTCAGAACATCAGTATTTCGAGTCTACACAACATAAGTGTGTGTAATGGTATGACTACCAATTACTACTTTTAACATCGTAATTGTAACTGATTCAGGGAAATAACATGAAATTGAAGAATAAATTATAAAGATAAAATCAAATAGACTGGAAATGTAAATTACAGGGACTGAAATAAAGATAAGCCATGGCTGAAGCCAAAAGCAAGGAACAATTCTCAGATATTTCGATAACAGACTCAACTTAAAATAGAGGCTAAATACTCAACAGCCCTACCGCTCAACTCACGCCAAACCTATGAAGGACGCGTGTCACCCTGATAGCCGACAACTAACTCACCAATTACTTAATCCAATTACCTGGCTAGAACCAGCCCCTCCAATACAATAAGGGCCACCTCAAGGTACTTCCCCAATAGTCAGGTACATGACATTCCCTCCCCCTTAAACAATCCTTGTCCTCAAGGATGGGAAATAACGAGTAAGGGCGTCTAGGCAAATCCATCCCTCTCACCAGCCAACAAAAACTGGAAAATGAAGCCTCAAAACCCAAGTCCAACTGACCCAGCTCATGTACACACAGAAATATTGGAAATGCTGAAACCCAATAACTTCCAAGCCCATTGAGTGGAAGAATGTAAAGGACCTAGCTTCTGCAACATCAGGTCTGGCACAGTTTCCAGTTGTTTCAGAAAATATAGTGACACGCCTGCACTCCTTAACTGATGTTGGACCTGCTGGAAAAGCAAAAGAGACAGAGATCAAGTCCTTCAAGCCCTTTAGTGGCCTCCTCCTCCCCAGACTCCATGCAACAGATGAACATAGTCTAAACTTCCATCTTAAGAAGCCCTGGATCTGTGACATCAGTATAGTATGATTTGGCATATGAATGGAGAACTACACAGTACTATCATCTCTCCTCAAACCCCAGAAACAAAAAGAACACCCTGTTGCGTAATTTCCCCATGAAAACAGCAGTAGTTGCAGTAGTTTAAGGCTAAAATGACCATATGTCATAACTTGGCAGTGCTGCACCTCACCTCCTTTAACACTGCTGGTCACTAACAACTGCAACACCTTGGAAATCCGGCTTCTCATAATCCAAAAATTAGATGAACACCATTGCAGAAGATTCATCCATATCAGTATATGCATAAGCTGACTCCTCCTGCACAAAACCAGAAGAATGTCTTGTGCCGCAGCGAACCAACTCCACACTTGACGGTAATAAGGGAGCAAAACCCATAGTAGACGTAGAAACCAACCAACATGCACCACTTTCCAGAATTCCATTGGCATGAAAACAGGTTCAGGAACTTCAGAAGTCTCAGCTGGTATTTGGCAACATCTACAAATCTTGGTTGCCCTCCACAAGATAACCTGAAGCATCATGCACTACGCCAAAATGGCCGATTAGCAACAGATATAGACGTTGCTCTGAATTTCGGCAACGCTTATATACGTTCCCAATACGGTGTTGCTAATAATTAGGAACGTTTATAAACGTTGCTGTAATTAATTATAGCAACGTTTATAAACGTTGCCGTAATTAAGTTTAAAGCAACGTTTTTTTTATTTTCAACAACATTTATATACGTTGCCGTAATATGGACGTGGAAGTAAAAAAAAATACAAAATATTTATTTTCAATATGAAGCATCTTATGATATAGAACCCTGACAGAACAATATTCAGATACAATTATATTTGGAATTCCTCACAAGAATTTACATTTCCGAATTTACTTTTGAGTTACATAAACGAAATGGATTATGTTCATTCCAAAACTTAAGAAAATGGCTACAAAACCTATATTATAAGGGAAAGAGCATAAAGTAGATCACACATAGATACGCTCAATAAGTTCCCATTTCAGCTGATATATGTTACAAATTTGCTGAGAGAAGGGAGCTAGTACTACCTTAGCACCATCATCTGGTTGCATTGAGCAGTGAACATCTTGGATTTCTTCGCCTGTCTATAACGGACATACACATAACAGTCAATAAGATCCCATTTCAAGTTCATATATGCTATAACCATGCCGAGAAGACTATTTACCTTGCTGTCATCATCAAATTTCAAAAAACATCTACTCTTCCGTTGGGACAAAATACACTCAACAACTTCACGCGCTCGCGGGGCATGAACATAAACACTTGGATTCTCCTCCATCTCTGCTGAGGCATCATCTTGTTTATATTTGCTAGCAATGAGCATAGAACTGAGGCCTATCAACTGCAACTCCCTTCTTTATGTAATGTGGCTCGAAAGGAACCGATCAACAATATAGATAGTAAGATAAAGGGTCTCAGGGGCAAGTTCAAATTTTTATGAACTTGTATCAACCAGACTACAAGAATCATTCTCATCTTGGCATTAATTAGAATCTGTGAACCCATGCAGTTATGAACTTGGCTTGAACCATGTGTAATAAGACAGATACAACTATGTCACGAGTGTACGATTTATGGGTTAAAGACTGATATAGAAGACTAGTGGGTGCTAAAGAGATCTACCTCTGCGAGTTTGTAAAATTTGTACAAATCTTCGACATACTCTACAGTTGCCAACCAACATCTCCTGCATCAACATCAAAAATGTTCTTTGATTTACTGGCTAAACCACAAGCAACCTGAATAGATAGAAACAAAAGCATTAATCAAATGGTCTCATAAAAAAAACGTAAGAAGCTGAAACATGTTAATGCCAATTCTGAAAAGTTGACGTTGATGCGAGCAGATAACCCCTGAAGTCAAGGTCTGAACTTTCTTCTTCCTTGAAGATTTCTGGGTATTAGGCTTTTCCTTTTTTGCCTCTTATTCAGCTACACTTATATCAATTGACGTCTGCCTTATGTAACAGGTTTGGATATTTGAACCTCAACCTGGATTTCAAAAACGAAACAACTTCATTAAACTTAAACACGAAAAAATACACAAGAAGTAAATAAAGACATGGATTGCTGAAGTTTTCACCTGGCTTTCTTATTTCTGTCTCTGCAACTATATACAACCAAAACCCCCACTGAAGATTAAGTCCTTATCTGAAGGAAAAATAGAGATTATAACATATTTAGAAGAAGCAGAGATTGGTGAAGTTGGCAGGAAAATCTGACCAAAGAGAAAACAAATGTAAATTGTAGAGGTGAAGAGTTCAGTTAGACACGAAAAAGAGATTGACTAATAAGAAAACCGGCATCATCATCACTAGACCTGATTTTTTCTATGTCTAGTCTAATTATTATCTTGACCTGATTTTTTCTAATACCTACATAATCAAAACATTTATTTTTAATACAAGGTGGATGTATAAGAACCTGAGACTCTCAGATTGAGAGTATACTGTCACACCATAGGCGAACCATCATATACTCTGGTGTTCACATCATTTTCCTGCCATTCATTAGCTTTAAACTTGCAGACCGGGTTCCTTGTTGCCGCAGCCATGGATCAATGCAGTTTGATTGGAACTACGCATGTCACAGAAAAACAAGGATCAGAGAGATGGATATAAGATATCTGGATGAAAATAATAAATTTTGTGAAACTTTATACAAACAAGAAGTTAAGACCCTGCAATTAGTACCGAGAATATAACATCTATAGCATAAACACCACGAATTGGCAGATGCTTGAAATGGTGATGAAGCGAGGGTTACATACCTAATGCAAACACGGAAGGGTCCGAATGATTTCACCCTCATTGACTTGCTCCAAACAGACACTACAAGTTAGTTCATCCTCAGGAGCCTTCGCACTTGCCAGTGCTTCATCATGAACTTGATTACATGCTCAGTGAGGACAAATCAATACATGAGAAACAACCTTACATGAACAAAAAACAAGAAATTATAGTGCAGCCAGTTAGTCATAGACAGCAAACTGCTATACGTCATTGTGCGTTATGTGAATGAAAATGATCAAAACAGAAACCTCGGTTGCAGGTGAAGAGGAGCCCAGTTGCTGTAATGAACCCTCACTGTACAGCAAAATTGAAGGATAAGGGTTACGAATGTTTCATAAATGCCTAAATAACTATCAAGATAAACATAAGATAAGGAAAACACTATCTACAAGTTGAGAGAACAAACACACTACTTGCCTTTCTTGACCCGTAACCCTGTACTTATGAACAGGAAGGGCATTAATCTCATACTCGCTCATCGAAGGAGCAGGGGAACCATTATAAGAATCAACTACACCCAGAGCATTAATCTCATCCAACTGTGACTTATCATCATTTATAATGTTAATTTTTTCTTATCTCTGATCTAAACAAGACTAAATTAAACCCTAGAAGATCAAAACAACCACAAAAAAAGCGCAAACACTAAATCGCAAAATCTTACACAAAAAAAAAGACATTCAGAAAATTAGGTCAAAATTAACAAAAATGACAAAACAAAATGACAGATTAGGGTTTATACCTAATGAAATTTCGTTCTTGGAGTCTTTAATTGGATCGATTATGAGATGAGGTTAGCTTTTGATTTCAGGAACAAATCAATTAGATCTAGGGTTACAAAAGAAAAGGGTTTGCTTTTAGATCTAATACATGGGTTTCAACTATAAGATGGGGATTGGATTAGATTGCAGCAAGACGGAGCCGATGAACAAAAGAAGAAGAATCGATACACCTTGTGGAGTTCACCAATCCAGTTGGGTTCAAACTTAGACTAGACTTCTCACTTCTCAGTATCGAGAGCGCCATGTGGTATTCAGCCTCTAATTGTTCATTTGATTCATGAGAGTTGATGGTCGATCTGAGAGTTTTGGGTTGAGGAAGAAGATGAGAGGCAGAAAAAGAGACAAGAGATGGAGAGAAAAAGTGTCCGCAAACAAAAAAATATAGGTAAAATGAAGTATAAATCAGGAGAAATCTAATTTTTAGTAAAAAGACATTTAAGCCCATGACTCGGCAACGTTTTTTTGCTTTTCCTAATTATTTTATAATTAATGAATAGTTAAAGCAACGTATTTTTAATTTAAGGCAACGTTTTCTTCTGAGCAACGTCTATAAACGTTGCAAAGACAAAAAATAAAATGTTGCTAAAGCCCGGATCTGGCGTAGTGATGATAACAAATACTGCAGAGAAATGCATTTCAGGAGAGGATTTTATCATCACAGAGGTTGCTGACTTGCAGCTATGGGAAGGTACGCTTTGTAATTGCCACATCAGGAGTTGCATGCGATGGATTGGTCTCATTGTGTTTTCCTCCAACTGTAGCATAATCAACATTTCATAAGACCAGCTGACACCTCCTCTTGGTCTGTAAATTTCAGTCACTTGGTGATAGATAGAAGTACTAAGAAGCACTTGACAGAAAACCCAGCAGAAGATAGCATACCCCAGCTGCCGAAGGAACTTGGAGTCAACAGTAGGGAGACAAATTCCTGGTACACCCACCAGAAAAACACTGAGCTGACCATCACCATATGATGCCAGTGACTTGAACTCCTTCCTATCTTTTACACTCCACACAATGGGAAGTAAACTTGGTGGAGACCCCTTAGTATTCCCACCCTGTACATGAAGATGCAGATGTGAACAATGGAGCTGAACTTCACACTCTGCCGCAAGTTCCCAGTTTTTGATTTCCTGCAATCTTCCTCTATCAAACAGCAAACGCATACATCCATGTGGCGCAAGGAATAACCAAACATCACCACTGCCATTTTGCATACTTCAGAAACCAGTTGAGTATAACTTGAATTTCCATTTCAAAAAATTCACTAATTTTGACTCGAAGGGAACAATTATGAGCAGGGGATATATGAAATTTTCACAAGACCCAAACTGAATACAACCTCTCAACTTCACAGAAGTAAAAAGAGTCAGCAAGTAATGTTGAGTCGAAAAAGAACTGTGTATATCCAACCTTCGGGTGCAACTAGTTAATCAATGGGTGTGCAAATTGCAACCAGTTTGCAAAACCCATGTTGTTACTGCAGCCATACTAATGAGAGACACAACTAAGAGGAACTCACATGTACTCAAGGTTTGTACTGTTGTCTTCAGGTTCCACCTTTGTTGCTTCATAAAATCTGCTGTGGAACAATAAGCTGCATACTTATGGACTACCATCTCGAAGAACAAATGGATTCTATTGCACCAGTATAAGTCAGAGCACAAGATTGCTGAGGAAAAAATCATACGAACCCCACAATTGTGTATCATACTCCATAAACCAGGTGAAAGAGATTTGAATTCCCACCATAAGTAGTCCAGCCACACAACAAAATGAACATAGTGCAAAGAAACCACCAACTTCATAACCTCCTCAGAAATGGTAAGGCTTTCATAATGTACAGAGATTGGAAAGAAGAAATACATTCTAGCTGTAATGAAGTGAGCCAACTGACCTTCATGGTATCCAGTATTCCGTAGTTCATGAAATAGAAAAGATTTATGTTGCTCAACAGAAAACTCAATTGGCAACTGCCATGGTATGCTACCTCCACCACTACTAGAAGTGCGCATAACACTATTCTGCAGTCTACTAGGCCATTGTTGTGCCTTCTCCACCTCCAACAACAGCTGATGTGCAACCACCAACTTGCCAGGATCCTTGGGAAACAACAACACACCATGCAAGAGATCCCAGAACTGTAATTCAATTAAACTACCAAGTATAGAAGCAACAGCATTAGAAATAAGCTCTTGGATACGATTAAAATTGTCTAACTGAATACTACATAATGCCCAAAAGAGTAACAGTTTTGTGTTAAAGCCAAAAATTGAGGTAAGGCCCAAAGTAATCCAGTGAGCATACTTCACACTTGCAAGAGGATTTGACAAGTATCACTCCACATTTGCTGATGTACAGAGCTCCATATCGCAGTCATAAGATCAAACAATAGAGAAGAATACTCATCTGAGGTATACTCATGTTTGCTGACCGACACATAAACCAACTTCTCATTGTAAACTCCCATTATAATCTCAAAAAATTTACCACGATCAAACACTTCAATAAAACTCCAACAACCAGAAAAAGACATTATACTAGGCAACATGTGGATGTAAACATGTGTACTACCACAACACAAAGCATCAGATAGAACAAAAATTTCACACAAATCATGTAACAAAACTGTATTTCTACTAGACATTTGAACAAACAGTTTCAGCTCAACACATATTTCAACATCATTAGCACACAAAATAATTGTTGAAGGTGTGAAATGAAAATCCATTAGGTACCCCAAGCTAGAAAATAACATAAGAATCAATTGCTCATCAGAAATCGAAGTCATAGTTTCATCTTTACCTCGATCGAATATGCTACTAGAAGTATTGTTGACAGTAGAGACACACTCCCCGATTTGATGGAATTGAGTAGAAATGTCTTCACCAACATCATCAGACAATTTCTTCTTCTCTTCAAAGAGGAAAGAAGGAATGAGAAATTGAAATTCGAAATCATCATCTGTTGGAAAAATTGATTGAATAATAATCTCATATTTCAGAGATTCATCTTCTTCTTTGCCGACGGAAGCAGAATTTGATTTATCCATAGTTGAAAATATGGATTTAATTTTAGAACTCAAACAATTTGTTGAATCCTCCTTTTCTTCGTCAACGCCAACAGAGATTGAATCTGTTGCTTTTAATTCAGCTTCCTGAAAATTTGTGGAAGGTAAAGACATATCAATTATGATTTTCTAAATTTGATTTGGTGTTATTAGTTATCGGTTCAGCAATTATGATTTCGTACTTCTTCATTAGACCCTCCATCATTTCTTTGTTGTAAAGATTTCTTCTATCCTCAGTTTCTTTGAAGAATTTATCGAGCTTATCACCAAACCCGATTAACTGCTCACCCAATCCAGTTAGTTTATCTTCCAGAGACTTAGTACGATCTTCCAACAATTTAGTACGATTTTCCATTTCGTCCTCTACTGCAGTTCGAGTAGCAGTTGAACCCCCATGGATGTAGCTGAATCTGATACCAATTGTAATGGTATGACTACCAATTACTACTTGTAACAGCGGAATTGTAACTGATTCAGGGAAATAACATGAAATTGAAGAACAAATTATAAAGATAAAATCAAATAGACTGGAAATGTAAATTACAGGGACTGAAATAAAGATAAGCCATGGCTGAAGCCAAAAGCAAGGAACAATTCTCAGATATTTCGATAACAGACTCAACCTAAAAGAGAGGCTAAATACTCAACAGCCCTACCGCTCAACTCACGCCAAACCTATGAAGGACGCGTGTCACCCTGATAGCCGACAACTACCTCACCAATTACTTAATCCAATTACTTGGCTAGAACCAGCCCCTCAAATACGATAAGGGCCACCTCAAGGTACTTCCCCAATAGTCAGGTACATGACAGTGTGAGTCATGATCTCTCTTACATTGGCTCATACAAGTATATGCAATCAATCCGACAGAGCCAGACTAGGTAAGAAGAGACACAATAATGTGATGGATTAAATCTCGTAGTACTACCAAAATAACATCACATTCTATATCCAACTCGAAAGGTTTTAGGAAAAACCTTTATATTAACTTATAATTGGAGAAGAAAAGAAAGCTCTAAGCAATATGGAACGTCATAACTACATGTTTGTACCCTAGTATTTTGGCGCCCTATTATTGGCTAAGTAGAGCAATATAGGTGGCCAAATACTATGTTTGCTAGGCAACCTTGATACAGGTACAGAGCAGTCGACGGCAGGTACCGGGTTTCAGGTGGATTCGGATTCGGGTCGGAATCCGGGTATGGATTCGGGTTTGGACGCGGAACAGGATGGGTCTAGTTCCTCTAGGCCAATTTTAGCGGAACCAATGGAGAAAATGGTTCCAGGGCAACCTAAACCGACTATTTTTGATGGGGATCCACCACTCCAGGGTACGGGTCCGCAAATTCTACATGATGGGGCTAATCCAGAGGGAGCTAAGGCTAAACAGTCTACTACTTCTAAGCCCACGGTTACAACTAGACGTTCGGAGAGATTAAAGCCACCTAAAAAGGGTTTTGATTTAGCCGGAAAACTATAACATCATGTATTTTATTCTCTTATGAACTCATTCTATGAGTATATGTCTAGTTCTAGGTTTTTTCGGCAGATAGTAGAACACATTGTAATTTTCTAGTCTGCCTAGGTAGATAGTAGAACCAATTGTAATATCTCTAGTCTACAAGCTAATAGGCACCTTTTAGGCTGTTAGAGGGTGTCTGTATATAGCTGCTGTTTTTCTTGTATTTTTTCTCAAAAATCAATTAAATTACCAATTAACAGGTACAGAGCATGGCAGCCTTGATACAGGTGCCCAAACACCTATATTGGCTAAGTAGAGCGATATAGACACCAAAACACTAAGCATAGGAGGTTTGGGGTGGAAACAAGTAAACCCAATGTTTTAAAAACCGGCCCGGCCATTGAACCAGAAAAATTACTGGGTCAGGGTCATATGGTTCAACCAGTGGTTTAACCCAGGTTCACTGGGTCAAATATATATCTCGTAAAAAAAACACAATTGGAATATATGTTTATATAATGTAAGTTATTATGTATTAAATAAAATAATAATCAATGTTAGAACGTCAACAACAGTTGCCAGAGTGGTTAGGTGGTTTGCCAACAGTGCACAACGTCACAAGATCGATCCCCACATTTTAAAATTTTTATGAACATTAACATCTTATTGGGTTGAACCGAATTGGACCGACCGGCCGGTCCGGTCCGGTTTTTAAAACACTGAGTAAACCCTCAAAAGGAGCAAAGCAGCGACATGTGGCGGCAGATGGTTGGCCGGCGGCAGATGGTCGACGGTAGTTGGCCGGAGGGTCTATTTGGCCCAAGTTCATTAGGTCAAATCCATTTCGCCCAAGTGCATTCGGCCCAATCTATTTCGACCAAGTCTTTTTGGCCCAGTCCGTCAAGCCCAATTCTGTCCTCTTTCTATTTTGTGCTTTTTGGTCCTTACCAGCCCCGTTTGCAGGCACTCATCCAGCCCATTAGCGTGGCCCAGCTCCAGTGGGTTTGTGGGTCCACCTTGGACTATTCTGGAACATTTTGGAAACACTTGTTGGCCAAGAAACTGCCTCACAGAGAGAGATTCTAGAAGATTCTGGAAGACTTGTAATCCAAGTAATCACAGGTAATCCTAATCTCGAATTTAGGGTTTTCTGTAGGTACCCCCTACCTCAATCCAGTTCGTGTGAAGATTGAAGACTGCAACCAGAGATCCAGATTAACAGTTTGTGAGTTCTACATCAACGACTTTTGTGATTGTGCTGGAATTTTATATTCGGGTACAATCATTGGCGCCGACTGAGGGGAGTTCGATAAACCCTAAAAAGCGAATTTCTGTTTTCTGAAGAAAGATGGTGTTCATCGAAGAATATTCAACATCATCAACACCCAGCTCGCGACATCAACATCCTTGGAACCAACCTGACGGTTTCGAATATCCGGAAGAAAACATCGCAACAAGTGGTGGTTGGGGATCCATGGCTGTTGCAGGAGGGATGTTCGATGATTTTGACGCTGGAGACTATTATGGCGACGAATATGACGATTCTGATGGCGAAGATGAAAGATCTGCGACCCCAGTCCAGATCTTGAACCAACACCTGATTTTATGCATCATCTGAACAATGACACTGGCGGGACACCAGAGGAAGACAGGTGGGGTCAGTATCCAATACTGGCACACCCAGTGGGACTTCAAGAACTCAGCCAAGCGAAAATCGAAACCAGAGAGCTCGGTCTGTATTCGAGCGCTTAGGACCAGTTGTGGTACCAACGAGAGATCTTCCTAGACGAAGACGCCCTGAACAGGGGAACTGTCATGCTGATGCTGGATTAGCGGGTCGTTCGGGACGGAGATGAGATCGAGAACGGGATTCTGCATCTGAGCAAAGCACCGCTCAGGTCCATTCAGGAGCCAAAAACGTTCGAGGGATGATCTTCGAGTTCAGGCCGCAAGGAGATTCAGAACACGAGATGATCACAACAGTTCGGAAAGTGACACATACACCAGTGATGTTGCACCCTACAGGAGAAGAGTTAGGGATGAATCTGAGGGACGCAAACATAGACGAGCACATCGCCAGGATTCTACTGAACCTATGGACATTGGTGACGTTGGTGCCATTACCGAGGCACACCTTGAGAGGATGATTAATCGTGCCCTGGCCAGAAAAGGAGCCAGAGAAGATAATCTGAGCCGACTCCATCGAAGCGCTGGAGCACCGTTCGAGGATAGAATCAGAAATTTTCGTCCACCAGAAAATTTCCAGACTCCTAAATTACCACAGTTTGATGAGAAATCAGATGACCCGTCACAACATGTTCTTCTCTACAAGACATCCATGACGTTATGGGAGAGCAAGGATGAGCTGATGTGCAAGATTTTTCCGCAATCACTGACCGGTGGGGCCATTGTATGGTTCAACTCGCTTCGGTCGAAGTCAATTGGTTCATATGATAAACTCATCAGGAATTTTTTTCTGCAATATAAGCATAACAGGCGTAGTCGAAAAGAAATTCACTCACTTTTCCAATTAAAGGCGAAAAGTGGGGAGACTTTGAGAAAGTTTACCCAACGATTCAGACAGGAACTGGCGGAGGTGGATGACCCTAATGACATACTAGTCATCGAAGCATATAAACAGGAAATTCCATTCGACAGTTCGGGACAATTCCCTTGTTCGTGAACCAGCAAAAGATTTGGATGAATTGTATGACCGAGTCGAGCAGTTTGCTTGTGTAGAAGATGATTTGAGAGCCCGAAGAGAAGCAGACAAGTCTACCCACCAGTCACATGATGGGAAGAAAGATAAGTCAAAAAACCGCCAGAATGGGCAGAACAATGATCGTGTGGAGTCTAGCAAGAATCGTCACGAGAAGAAGGAGACCGGAGAAAAAGGTCAATACAAAGACCTGACGCCCCTGAACGTCAGGCTGTCTGAAATATACAACAAAGTCAAAAGCGAGTTGATGTCCCCTCAACCATTACCAGAAGAAAATAAAGACAGACGTGATAAGAGTAAATTCTGCGAATATCACAAGGATCATGGACACACGATTGACTACTGTAGGGCATTACAGTTTGAGGTTCAAAAGATGATCGATGCCGGGAAATTACAGGAGTACGTGAAAAAGGACAGTGCACGAGAGCCAGTACGTCGAACATTGAACATAAATCATGTCATCAATGTCAGTTATGTTAGGATTCATTCGATGACTAGGCGTGCTGCGAGGGACGAGACGAGAACGAAGCTGAGACAACTGAAAAAGTGGCATGTTCTCAACCGCATTGACTTTCTTGAAGGGAAGGGAGCAGAAACTCTGGAAGTTGGATGCATGAAAATCGAATTTACAGACGAAGATAAAAAAAGGCGTCTATTACCCGCACAACGATGTTGTTGTCATTACTGCCTGGATTGGCATTTTCCGTGCCCATCGCGTTCTTGTGGACACAGGTAGTTCGGTGAGTGTCTTATTCTCAGGAGCTTATTCGGCCATGAACTTGTACGAGTACTTGATCGAGGAGGATGAAAATCCCGTTATTGGTTTCAGTGGAGAAAACACCAAAGCAATCGGCAAGGTGAAACTGCCTACGACTGTAGGTACCAAAACTGTTGTCAGCAATTTTCTTCTACTTGACTGCCGAGCCCCATACAATGCAATTGTGGGACGTGACTGGATTCACGCGATCGGAGATGTCATATCAACATACCATCAGTGTTTGAAGTTCATGGTACCTGAGGGAGTTGATAAAGTTCGAAGCGACCAGATGGCAGCCCACAAATGTCATGACAACGCCATGGAGGAGTATAAAAAATCTGATGTGTCTGGTCATAAAATCCTACAGGCAGAAACCAAATAGCAATTACAACAACCTCTCCCAACTGAATCATATAAGGGAGAGGAGGATGTCGATCCACCAACAATTGAGAAGTTGTTAGAGGTGCAGATTATGAATGAGGAACACAGAACTACGTTCGTGGGAGCAGGTTTACCCCAGCTTGAGAGAGATGAGTTGATTGCACTATTAAAAGCAAATGTGGATGTTTTTGCTTGGGACTTTACAGAAATGCCAGGAATAGACCCTAGTATGGCTTGTCACAAGCTGAACATCAGTGAAGGTTCACGCACAATTCGTCAGAAACCTTGAAATATGTCATCGACAAAGAAGGTTGGAGTAGTGGTCAAGGTCGAAAAACTGTTGAAGGCAGGATTTATTCGTCCTGTACAATATCCACAATGGTTGTCGAACATTGTGGCAGTTCCAAAAAAGAATGGTAAAATTCGTGTTTGTATCGATTTTACTGATTTAAACAAAACATGTCCGAGTGATCCGTATCGCCTGCCAAGGATTAATGAACTGGTTGATGCAACTTCTGGATATAAGCGACTGTCATTCATGGATGGTTATTCTGGGTACAACCAGATACCACTGTTCGAGGAGAGCATACTGCTTTCATAACTGACAAAGGAGCATACTGTTATACTGTGATGCCGTTCGGGCTCAAAAACGCAGGTGCTACATATCAGCATTTGGTTGACGATATGTTCGTTGACTTAATAGGCAAGACTGGAGGTGTATATTGATGACATGGTAGTAAAGTCGAAACAAGAGAGTTCGCACCTACAGGATCTGCAACAGGTCTTCGATGTTTTGAGACGATATCGGATGAAACTTAATCCAGCTAAGTGTTCGTTCGGGTTGTCATCTGGCAAGTTCCTTGGGTACATGATGACCCATCGAGGTATTGAGGCGAATCCAGAGCAGATCAGAGCCATCCAGGAAATGCCATCACCGAAAACGAAGAAGGAGGTTCAGAAACTCGCTGGTCGAATCGCAACCTTGAACCGTTTCATATCAAATTCTTCTGATCGATGCAAGCCATTTTTCGAAGTTCTGAAAAAGGCATCCAAGTTTGGGTGGACAGACGAGTGCGAGGATGCATTCAGGGCAATAAAGTTGTATTTGTCTACTCCACCAATTTTGGTTAGTCCGACGCCTGGGCAGTCCATCGGGATTTACCTAGCTGCGACAGAGGAAGCTGTGAGCGCAGTTTTATTTGCTGTTGATCCACATGAGAAGCCAGTTTATTACATCAGCAAATGTTTGACTGGGGCAGAACCAAGATACACCAGGATCGAGAAAATGGCACTGGCCTTAGTTCACGCTTCACGACGTCTCAAACCTTACTTCCAGGGTAGGGAGATCATTGTCTATTCAGAGTACCCATTAAAGAAAATTCTTGGACGAGCTGATGATTCAAGTCGTTTGGCCATATGGGCGAACTGTCTTGGAGCTTATGAAATTAGGTACGAGACCCGCACAACAGAGAAGGGACATGATGTTGCTACTTTAATGGCATATTTTCCTGTTGATGACATAAATACTGTAATGAAAGAAGAACAGTTGTTGCTGAAACCCCTAACTGTGACCACCAGCCGGACTGGGGGTGAGTCTGCGATCGAGGTTGAAACGTTCGAGCCAGTTTGGACGGTAGTTACAGATGGCTCTTCTAACTTCAGTGGAGCAGGTGTTGGATGTGTTATCCATACGCCAGAGGGTTCGATGATCGAGAAGGCAACCAAATTGGGATTTTCAGCGACAAACAATGTAGTTGAGTACGAGGCTGCGATTGCAGGATTAAAAGTTGTCAAGCAACTGGGGGCGAAAACTGTGAAATTGACACTGACTCAATGATGGTAGTCAATCAGTTCTTAGGCTCCTATCAAGCGAAAGATGAAAATATGATGTCTTATCTAAATTGTTTGAAAAACCTGGCAAGTGGGTTTGACAAATTTTTAATTATGCAGCGACCGAGGTCGGAAATCGTCATGCTGATGCCTTAGCTTACTTATCCTCTGCAGTTGATTCTAACACTGCTAGGTTCGTAGTGGTCGATTTTCAGCAGTTACCTAGCATCTCCGAGAGTCATTCGGTTTTGACTCTCGAACAAGCTAGTGGGGGCGATATGGTACTTAACAGTGCACCAGAAGACACTGAGATGGAGGATGCTGAAGGTGAATCAAGTGATCGTGTTGAAACTGTCTCAGACTGGTAAACCTTATATCCAGTATTTAAAAACTGGAGAACTTCCTGGAGAAAAGAATCTCCGTCTAAAGATTACCAAACATGCCTGGAGGTATTCCCTGATCGAAGGTGAATTATACCGAACTCCAGTAGCTCTGGAACCATATCTGAGGTGTGTGTCCGCGGAGGATGGGCAAAAGATTTTGAGTGAGGCACATGAAGGAATCTGTGGAAATCATGCTGGAGGACGCAGTCTTGCCCATCGAGTACTCACTCAGGGGTATTTCTGGCCATATTTGCAAAAAGATGCCAACGAGTTCGCGAAAAAGTGTGTAGCCTGCCAAGAGCATGCACCAGTCCCTAAAAGACCTGCTAACGAGTTACACCCAGTTTTGAGTCCCTGACCGTTTGCTAAGTGGGGACTCAACGTGATGGGACCTTTCCCTCGCGCTCCTGGAAATGTTAAATATGTGCTGGCTGCAACGGATTATTTTACCAAGTGGGTGGAAGCAGTGGCACTGACACAGGTAGAAAGTAACGATGTCAAGAGTTTTTTGTGGCAGAATATCGTCTGCAGATTCGGAATCCCATATCAGTTGATATCTGATAATGGAAAACAGTTCGATTCAAAGACTGTTATGGAGTTCTGTGATGGTTTAAATATTCGTCATAACTTCTCTCCCCCTTATTACGCCCCGAGCAACAGCCATGCAGAGGCAACAAATAAAGTCATTCTCGAAAATCTGAAGAAGAGACTGGACAAAGCAAGAGGCAGATGGGTGGAAGAGTTCGCAGGAGTCTTGTGGTCTTACCGGACGACTCCAAGAAGGTCAACTGAATTTTCACCCTTCACACTGGCATATGGTACAGAAGCAGTCATACCTACAGAGGTGCAATTAAGTACAATGAAAACTAAATCTGTTAAGTCAGGGACAAATGATACAGTACTGGCTTTAGATAAAGAGCTGCTGGAGGAACAGAAAGAGCAAGCCCTGCAGAATCTAATTCGATACCAACAGGCAGTAAAACTTGGTTATGATCGAAAAGTCAAGGAACGGATATTCCAACCTGGGGAATACGTACTGAAGAAGACCCGACCTGCAACGATGGAACCTAACTGTGGGAAGCTCGGAGCAAACTGGGAAGGTCCATACATAGTAGACAAACCCGCGTCAAAGGGTTCATATTGGTTGAAGAAGTTGGACGGGAGTAATGATTCCAAACCGTGGAAGCCTTGGAACGGTTTTCATATGAAGAGATTTTATCATTGATTTGATTTCATGTATTACTGAAACCCCGCTGTGCTGCACTCTTTTTCCCACTGGGTTTTAACAAGGCAGATTTGTCGAGAAGCGGGTACCTATTTTGTTTACTTTCAAAATCTTAATTCAGTATTATTTTGATATCATGTTTTCTGTTTTTTATGTCTAGCTTGTGGATACATATTTGGTGTTTTCTGTGCGATCTTGGATGATAGGCTGGCCCCCTATGCAGTTCAAGATGACAGGAAACCTGAATCATAACTTGTAAGTGTGTGTACGTGGTACTGTTGGAGGGAGTGCACCCTTGCCAACTTTGAGCCGCACCACATTAGTGCTGAGGTTCAGTTACATGACTCCATCAGCAGCAATGACGACTGATGCTTGGGGTATGTAGACTTCCTAGTACGACATTAGTGTTGAGGTTCAGTTACATGACTCCATCATCAGCAATGGCGACTGATGCTTGGGGTATGTAGACTTCTTAGTACGAACAATATACTTGGGGGCGGGTAGATTAACAACTCCAAGCTACAGGCTTGGGGGCGAGTTACCGTCAACATGATTCTGCGATGGCTAAAACCCGAACTTCTTAACCCCTAACAAGTTAGAGGTTAAGAGGGGGCGATGTTTGTACCCTAGTATTTTGGAGCCCTATTATTGGCTAAGTAGAGCAATATAGGTGGCCAAATACTATGTTTGCTAGGCAGCCTTGATACAGGTACAGAGCATGGCAGCCTTGATACAGGTGCCCAAACACCTATATTGGCTAAGTAGAGCGATATAGACACCCAAACACTAAGCATAAGAGGTTTGGGGTGGAAACAAGTAAACCCTCAAAAGGAGCAAAGTAACGACACGTGGCGGAGCAAAGCAGCGACATGTGGCGGCAGATGGTTGGCCGACGACAGTTGGCCGGCGGCAGATGGTTGACCGGGGTCAGATGGCCGGCGGCAGTTGGCCGGCGGGTCTATTTGGCCCAAGTCCATTAGGTCAAATCCATTTCGCCAAGTCCATTCGGCCCAATCTATTTCGACCAAGTCTTTTCGGCCCAGTCCGTCTGGCCCAATTTTGTCCTCTTTCTATTTTGTGCTTTTTGGTCCTTACCAGCCCCGTTTGCAGGCACTCATCCAGCCCATTAGCGTGGCCCAACTCCAGTGGGTTTGTGGGTCCACCTTGGACTATTCTGGAACATTCTTGAAACACTTGTTGGCCAAGAAACTGCGTCACAGAGAGAGATTTTGGAAGATTCTGGAAGACTTGTAATCCAAGTAATCACAGGTAATCCTAATCTCGAATTTAGGGTTTGACCTAACAGCCAACCATATAAATAAAGGGGTCTGGATCACCAAAAGGTACGCAACTTTTCCCATACACATACACCTGTGCAAAACACCTACTGACTTTAGCATCGGAGGGTTTTCTGCAGGTACCCCCTACCTCAATCCAGGTCGTGTGAAGATTGAAGACTGCAACCAGAGATCCAGATTAACAGTTTTTGCGTTCTATATCAACGACTTTTGTGATTGTGCTGGAATTTTATATTCGGGTACAATCACTACAACACAAATACCGCAAGCGATAATGTGGAGTTATCTTAAGACACACTGATCACAAGTGATCAAGTCATAACGTAAAGTTCAAGATGAGAGTTATGTTTATGTCTTTTGTAGCACAAGTCTAAAAGATAATGGAATCACGTTATTTAGATTCACTAACCTCTTGAATGATGAAGCCGAATGTCCTCGTTTGATCTTCAGTCTTTCTTCAACTCTTCAAATAGTGATTCTAAATCCTACCAAAATCTTCCACAACCTAAAGCTAACTCTCTCATGACTTCACCTAATTGTGTGTTGTTTAGCGGTCGAGTTTATGTTGCACGGACACGCCAAGAAAGTTGTCGTAACCGTGTCGGACACCCGATCAGACACGACACGCGTTCGACACTTGGCGACACTCGATGGACACGCCACATCATGTGTCCCTACAAATTCGCAATCAGACAGTTTGCGGACACGAATTGGACACTTTCAGACATGCCATAAATGGTCTGTATTGGCTTGGAAAATCAAAATAACCTAAATATGATAAAAAAAATTCGCATTTTATTTAAATTCAAGCATTATTAGTGATCTATCAAAAAAAAAAACATTGTTAGTGAAAGACTTATCATTATTTCATATTTATTAATTTTATTTAATCAATATTTAAATATTCAACAAATAAAAATAGTCATTTTGTTGAGTAGATTGTTGTAAAATCTCAATTTAATGACGTGTATAATACATATACAACGTGTCCCCGCAACCCACTTTTTTGAGAATTGACGTGTCCCCGTAACCGTGTCGTGTCGTAACCGTGTCACGTGTCCGTGTCCGTGCAACATAGAGTTGACAACTAAGCTTGATATACCAACACTTAGTGAGGTTGATCGAGCCATGCTCTAACATCAACTAACTAGAGTGACAAACAATATTTTTGATGATGACTCAATCAAACTTAGTTGTACATTGAAGATGAACAAATTCAAACTTCAAACTGAGAATATCAAACTCATTAATTCGTTGAAGCACAAATCAAAATGATAGTGTTTGAACTTCAAAATACGTTTTCTGAGATAACCAATATTTAGGTTTCGAAATCTACATTTTGTTTAGTAGAAACCAGAGTTAGGTTTCAGATCCTAGATACATATATGACTGAAACCAAATTAAGGTTTCCAAATCTAGATTCCATATAGCGAAATCAAAACATGATTTCGAACTTTAGATTATGTTTTAACAAAACCTGATTAAGGTTTCGAAAAAAGAAACACATATTATATTCGTGACAAATGTGTGGTGTCGAACTTGAGAGCCCATGTGGTCAAGAAACGTTTCAGCATCACACTTTTTTATCCTTGACGCACAGGCTATATTTTCCGGTTCACATAAACCTTTAGGAAACCCCCAGAGTCTTTATTATAGACCTTTTAGAACCAACATGGTAAAGACTCATTGGTCTCGATTCTCAAGTCACTGTTAGCCATCAAACATAGTTTCGAACTCAAGTTTTCTTATGATCAAAACTTAGATTTAAGTTTCAGACTTAATAGCTCATGGACCAAAAACCAAATTAAGGTTTCGAACATTAAAGTCAATTTTACCAAAACCAACATTGTGGTTTCGAACTCTAAAGTACATAAGATAAGAAAACATGAATATGGTTTCGAAATCTAAAAGTGATATGGCATTCTAGATGTTCATATGTCGAAAATCAAATGCTTGATTTTGAACTCTACGAATCAGAGCCAAACAACAATATAGTATTCGATCTCAGAAAAGCATATGTCGAGTCTACACAACGTAAGTGTGAGTAACGATCTCGATTACTTTAACAATCTGATAGAGTCACACAAGGTAAGTCGAGACACAATACTATGATGGATTTAATCTCGTAATACTACAGAGACAACATCATAAACTATTATTATCCAACTCGTAAGTTTTAGGAAAAAACTTATATCACTTAGAGACGGAGAAGAAAAGAAAGCTCTAAGCAATATAGAATGTCATAACTACAACAACAATACCGCAAGCGATATTGTGGAGTTATCTCTTAAGATACACTGATCACAAGTGATCAAGTCATAACGTAAAGCTCAAGCATTAAGTTATGTTTTGTCTTTTGTAGCACAGGTGTAAAAGATAATGGAATCTCGTTATTTAGATTCACTAACCTCTTGAATGCGAAGCTAAATATCCTCGTTTGCTCCTCGATCTTCTTCGACTCTTCATGTAGTGTCTCTAAATCCCTCCAACATCTTTCACAACCTAAAACTAACTTAATGAAGTCTTTACCTAATGTGTGTTTCAAGTGGTCGAGTTTTGATCACTAAATTTGACAACTAAGCTTGACATAACAACACTTAGTGAGGTTGACCGAGCCATGCTCTAACAATCTCCCCCTTTGTCCATTTTAGTGACAAAAACTCTTTACATAGAATAACGAGAAAACAAAAACCTAAGTTTTAATCTCCGAGTTCTTCTACTTAGCTTGACAACACAACTTATCAATAGTACCTGCAAATTATATCAGTCTGCAAACAAAATATGTACTATTGAAATTAATGAAACCAATGATGACAAATACACTTACTCCCCCTAAATGTAAGTTTCGGATGTCTATCAAGTCTGACGTATTGTTATCAATTGTAGCAACGTGAAATTCTACAGTGCTAGTAACATCTAGAGTTACTCCCCCTTAATCAATGCTTTCATTCATTTTTCATTACAACCACAAGCATTTTTCTCCCCATATGACACTGCTTAATGTCATAGACCAAGCACTGAACGAGTCAAGCTATCAATATTTCTCCCCCTTTTTGTCAAAAAGAATTGACAAAGGGTCTCGAAAATATCAGGGTATTTGAGAAAACGCTTAAGTTCCGAGAAACTCAATTCAACTTAAAAGAATGATCGCAATATAAGGGTCAGAATTTCGACAAGTTACACAAAATATAAATATACATAAATCAGCACAAGTAACCAATCAGGATATATATAAAATATAAGCAGCTATAGAATATATTCCCTGTAATTTTCACAACCACGCTCCCCTAAAGATATACTCCCTCCGTCCAACATTAATTGAGCTACTTCTTTTTTCATTTTTGCCTAAAAATAGGTTAATATGAAAAATGAAGTAGCTCAATTAATGTGGGACGAAGGGAGTATATGAATTAAGCACAAGTTCACAAAAGAACTCTCCCCCTTTGGTTGTCATTCCCTCGGACATGAGAACAACGAAAACAATCTTTAAGAATAAAGATTGAGATTTGATTTTTGTTTTTTCGAACACGTCAGTAGTGAAAAGACGAGGGTACCGAGTACACCACCAATCTTTTATTTTAGGCAACCTGTAAGTCAAACCTTGAATGGTTCATGTATTCCAAGAACTCAAGAACAAGATCTATGTCAACATACAAATATAATACTTTAATTATAAATGACGAATCAAATATAATGCGGAAATAAAGTAAAGTACACACAAGAATTCTGTTAATGAGGAAACTACAAACTCGTAGAAAACCCCCGGGACCTCGTCTAGTTTGAATACTCTTAAGAATTAAGCCGCCAACACACCTACTCTCAGACTTCGGACTAGCTGGTGCAGACAATATGACCCTAATACGACTATTAGTCACAAAAATTTCCCCTCAGTATTCCTACGCCTCCAACCACAGCAAGGTGGTCACGCACATGTACTCCTTTACGCAAACAAACGTCATTTACTATCTTAAGCAAGAGTTG
The DNA here is from genome assembly GCA_023529015.1 of Papaver nudicaule. Taxonomy (NCBI): domain Eukaryota; kingdom Viridiplantae; phylum Streptophyta; class Magnoliopsida; order Ranunculales; family Papaveraceae; genus Papaver; species Papaver nudicaule. The sequence continues at coordinate 34,469 of JAJJMA010347355.1, forward strand.
CCTCACAGCCCGTCGCGAGGACTATAACTACTCGACCTCCAGTTGGACGATTACAACCTTATGGACAACAACCAAATGGCGGCAGGTCAAATCGCTAGATGATATCCTTGGTAACTAACAGATATTTCACCGAAGTCGTTTTACACCAAGAGCGAGGATATTGAGTTTACTTAGGCAATAAACACCTCGAGATATCGATAAAGGTTTCAAAACCTAAACTCCCGAAAGAGCAACCTTGTTGTCCCAGTTGGAATCAAGCAGATAACTGTAGCAAGTACGATATGATATGACCTTGAAGAACGGTGTACCTGCAAAGAACAAATCTAATAGCAACAATCTTGATTCCACTCAATATCTATAGTTTAGGCACACAAACCGAAAGCGGCTTGCTGACAAATCCAGGTTAATAGGTAAAGAGCATGTTCTAATCACAACGATCTTGAGTTTCCTTATTGCAGAAGAGAAGGACCATAGAATAAACAAGATCATAAGGTTTAATAGACGTGATATAACAGAACACAAGTTCAGTACAAAGTAGACTAGTAAAACATAAACTAGTCTCCCGCAGAGGTACTTCTAGGCTTCTCAATCCTAGAGAAGACTTTCACGCAATTCTAGACCGAGAGAAAAAGTTCAAAGGTAACTGAAAAGAAAAGCGACAGACACAAGCTAACAATTCCGCAGAAGAGCTTGGTAGAGGGATAAAGCTTTCAGGAGAGATACCACTCCTATTTATATTGACTAAGGCTTAGCTTTGAAATGAGGCTAACTTAATTTCGGAAATTCATTAAAGCACATTTCCATATTAGTTCTGTAATTCCTCACTTAGACTCATAGCATTTAATGAGATCCAATACTATGGCATTTTACATTAAAGAAAAATATAATTCATAAATGAAAATATATTTTCAATAAATGTTTGGCCAATAGTAAACAAAGCACATAATACTCATAAGGTATATTTGGATATTTCATTAATTCGAAATATGGTGCTTACCAAATATGCTCCCTGGGAAAGAGCTCAATTCGAAACGTGTCCTTTAGTTTCGAAATCTCCTTAAGGTATTATTACTTCCAAACGTCGTTACCAACTTTAATAATGCCGACATCACTTCCTAGGCTTTGCTGGACGGGCCAGAATGATTCCTAGGTGGAAGTGGGATCTAGTCCAACGTGGTTCAACGTTCTGCATAAACGTATCCTTACAGACGTGAACAAGCCTTGTGTGTTAAGCTTAAGTGAACACGTAAGTTCAAAAGACATTCTGAATCACGCATAAAGATATACCATGGATGTACAGTGCATGATTCAAGCGAGCAATAGCAAAATGTTGAATCTCCTGAATTCTCGATTCCAATGTAGATGATCACGTTAATGATATCCAAGAATTCAAATCAAAACATCAAATAATCAAATGAATATTTGATCAAGTAGTAAAATCATAAGAAGATCTAATCACGTACAATATTGATCAGAAATCATGTGTCTACTAACTAGAGCGACTAACCATATTTCTG
>JAJJMA010347355.1:35995-48899 GCA_023529015.1 Papaver nudicaule
CAAACTCATTAATTCGTTGAAACACAAATCAAAATGATAGAGTTTGAACTTCGAAAATACGCATTCTGAGATAACCATTTTAAGGTTTCGAAACCTACATGCTATTTAGCAGAAACCAAATTAAGGTTTCGAAATCTAAAGTTCATTACATGACCAGAACCAAATTAAGTTTCCCAAATCAAGTATCCATATAGCGATTCGAAATCTAGATTCTGTTTAACAAAACCTTGGATAAGGTTTCGAAACAAGAAACACATATTAGAGTTTTATTACATATGTTTGGTGTTGAACTTGAGAGTCCATGTGGCCAAGAACCGTTTCACCATCACACCTTTTTAGCCTTGATGCACATGTTATATTTCCCGGTTCAAATAAACCTTTAGGAAACCCCAGGGTATTTTCGACCTTTTAGAACTCACATGGTCAAGATTCATTGATCTTGATTCTCAAGTAACTGTTAGCCAGCAAACATAGTTTTAAACTCATGTTGTCTCATTGGTCACAATATTTAAGTTTCAGACCAATAGCTCACGGATACGAGAACCAGATTATGGTTTCGAAATCAACGTTTAGTTTTACAAAAACGTACATTGAGGTTTCGAATATTAAAAATCCATAAGATGAGATAATAAGAATATGGTTTCGGAATCCAGAAGTTTAATATGGCAAACGAGATGTTCATATACAGAATCAAGTAAATGAGTCAGAACTTCAGTATCCAAAGCCAAACCAAGACGTGGCATTCGATGCTCAGAACAACAGTATATCGAGTCTACACAACATAAGCGTGAGTCACGATCTCACTTACATTTAGCTCATACAAGTATTTTCTAATCAGTCCGACAAAGTCAGACTAGGTAAGTAGAGACACAATAATGTGATGGATTAAATCTCGTAGTACTATCGAGACAACATCACGCTGCTATATCCAGCTCAAAGGTTTTAGGAAAAACCTTATATTACTTAGAGACGGAGAAGAAAAGAAAGCTCTAAGCAATATTGGAATGTCATAACTTCAACACAAATATTGCAAGCGATAAAGTGGAGTTATCTTAAGACACACTGATCACAAGTGATCAAGTCATAACGTAAAGCTCAAGAAGAGAGTTATGTTTTTGTCTTTTGTAGCACAAGTGTAAAAGATAATGGAATCGCGTTATTTAGATTCACTAACCTCTTGAATGATGAAGCCGGATGTCTTCGTTTGATCTTCAGTCTTTCTTCAACTCTTCAAGTAGTGATTCCAAATCCTACCAAAATCTTCCACAACCTAAAGCTAATTCACTCATGACTTTACTTAATGTGTGTTGTTTGGCGGTGGAGTTTTGATCACTAAATTTGACAACTAAGCTTGACATACCAACACTTAGTGAGGTTGACCGATCCATGCTCTAACAATCTCCCCCTTTGTCAATTTTAGTGACAAAAGCTCTTTACATAGATGAACGTGAAATTTCAAACCTAAGTTCTACGCTTCGAGTTCTTCTACTTAGCTTGACAGCACACCAATAGTACCTGCAAAATATGTCAATCTGCAAACAAGATATGTACTATTGAAAAAACAAATGATAACCAATACACTTACTCCCCTTGAATGTAAGTTCAGATGTCTATCAAGTCCGACGTATTGTTATCAACTGTAACACAACGCGAAAGTCTACAACGCTGGTAACATCTAGTGTTACTCCCCCTTAGTTAATGCTTTCATTCATTTTTTAATATACGCACATGCATTTTTCTCCCCATATGACACTGCTTACTGTCAAAGACCAAGCATTGAACGAGTCAAGCTATCAATATTTCTCCCCCTTTTTGTCAAAAAGAATTGACAAAGGGTCTCGAAAATATTTGGGTTCGAGATAAATGCTCAAGTTCAGAGAACTCGATTCAACATATAAGAATGATTGCATTCATAAGGGTCAGCATTTCGACAAGTTACACAAAGAATATATATAATAATCAACACAAGTAACCTGTCAGGAAATATAAAAGATATAAGCAGATATGAGTTATATTCCCTGTATATTCCACAACCACGCTCCCCTAAAGATATTTTTCTATTAAGCGCAAGTTCACAAAAGAACTCTCCCCCGTTGGTTGTCATTCCCTTGGACATGAGAACAACAGAATAGTCTTCGCCAGAAAAAGACTAAGATCTGGTTTTGGATTTTCGAACACGTCCGTAGTCTTACTAGATTATACCAAAACCACTGATTTATGCGTATGCTATAACTCTTAGTCATAAGACACAAAGAGATCCAATAGCATTGTGACTAGCATAAAATCAATCTCCTCCTTGCATAGTTACACTTATACCTGCGTACAAAGTCATTAGTACAAACATAACATCCACAAACATAAGGAGGCCGAGATATCAAGATATTAAAACAATTATATAGATCAGCTCCATGGGAGAAAAAGAATTATCTTGATAACCTGCAACATACATTCATAATAGATTCGGAAATATTAAATCAAATGTTGCATTCAAAACTGGCGTAATTTTTTTTAATTTCGGTTTTCTACTCCTCTTATATTTCGAATAAAAACATAATCGAAACTCACGCATTTTTGTTATTTTCGTATATATCAAAATAAAATAACAAACAATCATTATATGTTTTTATCTCAGAATTCTCATATGTTCCCAATAGAATATCCATGTTTCACAACCAAGACAATATTAAGACAAATATTTCTTAGAGGAAAACAGATTCAAATATAATGACTCTCGATTAGTCAAGGATGACCAAGTGAGTCAAAGGAAGCATCAAGCATTGAGTATGGAAGGAAATACACCAAACATGACCAAAATCACGTTTTCCATGTTTAGCTTTCGAAACCTAACTTTTATGTTTGTTAGAATTCGGAACCTACTTTTCGTCGACAAATACGAATATTGTTTCGTACATAACTTTTGCGTTCTGTATCAGAATCGAGTGATTCTTGGCTCAATTGAATCGTCTTTTCAAGAGCTATACAGTAAAAAATAAGTAATATTGCCAACTACTTAACTATTATTCCTTCAAGCATTTACCTTGTAAATACAATAATCTCAATCACAAATTATAGATCAAAGAAACAAAAATGCAAGGTAGAAAATTAAATCGAAATACTTACAGTGGAATCTCTTCATGGAATATTCAACAAATATTTAAGATAGTATGTGCTTAGTCACATGTGTTACCTCACCATCAAAGAGCACAGTTGGCGAGGATGCACATACAACACAATCAAGTTGCGTTGACGTGAGCATTTTCTTGCTCACAACTGGTGACAGTACCAGAACCATCTTGGTTTCCATGAAGATCAGAGCTAGAGGATATTTTGAGCTGCTCATAAAGACTTACATCCTTTCCATAAACTTTTTCATTTCCTGGAAGGTATTCTTCATCCCATCGTCACTCATCTGCGTAGTTGAAAGATTCTTGGACATACCTGGAGTGGCATTGCGATTTTTCGGTAACCATTTTTGTTTGGTTCTCACAACAGCAGGTTTTTTTGTATGACAAACTTTTGAACTTTTTGTAGAAAAAACCTTTGAACAATTAACCTTCTGTGTATAAGGGTCAGCATTTCTCCAATTGGGTGCATCAGATCTTGTCTTTGCAGAATTATTCTCCTTTTTATAATAACGATGATTATTAAAGGATCTGAACGAACTCTTAGAGACTTGTCTTGGTTCATCATAATTCGTTTGAAAATTTTTAGGAAAATACCGATCTGAATTACTTGTGGGAGCACTGCGAATGTTCACAAATGGTTTAACCACTTCTTTCGCTAGAGAGAAGAGAGAGTCTCGTGTCTTCAGATTTATTTTCAGATACCTGCATCCCCTTTTTAGGTGCCCTTTATTACCACAGTAAGAACAATGTAAAGTAGCACAAGGAATGTTATTTTTATGTTCGTGTGGCTTCCTTTAAGGTGGAGTATGACGAACATTGTTCGTTTCATCCTTGACATAGGGTAAAGGACTTTTAGCATTAGTGGAAACATCTTCTTTAATGTTTGCCTTTGAAGAGTTTGAATGAACAGAACCTTTAGCTTTGACAAACTTGATTTCTTTGCTTGTACTTGGAGAGTCTATTCCCTTATAGCCCAATCCTCTAGTATCATGAGGATGTCTCATCTCCTTCAGCATTGAGTCAAGTTTGTTTGAGCTATTCTTCAACTTTTTCAAGTCTTGTTCCATCCTTTCAATTTTTTTATTGGCAACATCAAGATCTAGACGAAGTTTTTCACACTCATCAGTCTTAGATCGAATAATATTATCCCGATCTTTAATTTCTAAATCAGTGTGATTTCCACCTTTTAGTCTCTTAACTTCGTTTAACAACTTATGTTTATCATGAAGCAGTTCAACAATAAAACAACGGTTGTGATGAAAAAGCATACCCATGTCTCCTTTAGGAAGAGATTTCACATTTTCTTCATGAATAGACAAATCATTATCAACTTTTTCTTCGACATCCATTTCATCATCAGTGTCATGGTAATTAATACTACACAATGCGTACTCAGGATTCGAAGTAGAGGGATTTCCTTTGCAGGGGATTTTGAGTTGACGTTTTAATTTCTTAATCACAAATGATTGGGTATCCAATTGCTCTATGTATTTTTGTTCTCTTCCAAAAGCCAATTTTAATTCTTGAACACAATCCCAGAAAGCCTCACATATGTCCCCTTTTGACAAAACTTCATCATTCGTTTTACGGTTTCCACGGGAAGTCTTGTTAAAGGACTTAGATGAGGTCGAATCAGTAGATCTGCAAGAATAATAACCAGGCTTATCACGGATGCGAACATCCAAGATATCTTCAAAGATGAAACCATTAAGAGAAAATTCTATATAAGAGTCAACAAGACCTCGTGGTATGCTGACTAGGCATTTTTTACCCATTTCTTATAGTTGGATTGAGTCAAACAAAGATTGTTAGATCTTACGGTGTTTGCCTGCTCTGATACCAATTGAAAAGACGAGGGTACCGAGTACACCACCAATCTTTTATTTTAGGCAACCTATAAGTCAAACCTTGAACGGTTCCTGTATTCCAAGAACTCAAGAACAAGATCTATGTCAACATACAAATACAATACTTTAATTATAAATGACGAATCAAATATAATGCAGAAATAAAGTAAAGTACACACAAGAATTTTGTTAACGAGGAAACTAAAAACTCGTAGAAAAACCCAGGGACCTCTTCCAGTTTGAATACTCTTAAGAAGTAAGCCGCCAACACACCTACTCTCAGTCTTTGAACTAGCTGGTGCAGACAATATGACCCTAATCCGACTATTAGTCACAAAAATTCCCCCTCAGTATTCATACGCCTCCAACCATAGCAAGGTGGTCACGCACATGTACTCCCTTACGCAAACATACGTCCTTTACTGTCTTACGCAAGAGTTGCCTCACAGCTCGTCGCGATGACTATCACTACCCGACCTCCAATCAGAAGATTACAACCTTATGGACAACAACCAAATAGCGGCAGGTCAAATCGCTAGATGATATCCTTGGTAACTAACAGATATTTCACCGAAGTCGTTTTACACCAAGAGCGAGGATATTGAGTTTACTTAGGCAATAAATACCTTGAGATATCAATCAAGGTTTCAAAACCTAAAATTCCAAAAGAGCATCCTTGTCGTCAAAGTTGGAATCAAGCAGATAGCTGTAGCAACTACGATATGATATGACCTTGAAGAACGGTGTACCTGCAAAGAACAAATCTAATAACAACAATCTTGATTCCACTAAATATCTATAGTTTAGGCACACAACCGAAAGCAGCTTGCTGACAAATCCAGGTTAATAGATAAAGAGTATGTTCTAATCACAACGATCTTGAGTGGCCTTATTACAGAAGAGAAGGACCATGGAATAAACAAGATCGCAAGGTTTGATAGACGTGATAGAACATAACACAAGTACAATACAAAGAAGACTAGTAAAACATAAACTAGTTTCCCCCCGAGGTACTTCTAGGCTTCTCGATCCCTAGAGAAGACTTTCACGCAATTCGAGAACGAGACCAAAAGTTCAAAGGTAACTGAAAAGAAAAACGACAGACACAAGCTAACAATTCCGAAGAAGAGCTTGGTAGAGGGATAAAGCTTTCATGAGAGATACCACTACTATTTATATTGACTAAGGCTTAGCTTTGAAATGAGGCTAACTTAATTTCGGAAATTCATTAGAGCACATTTTCATATTAGTTCCGAAATTCCTCACTTGGACTCATATCATCTAATGAGATATATACTATGGCATTTTACATTAAAGAAAAATATAATTCATAAATGAAAATATATTTTCAATAAATGTTTGGCCAATCGTAAACAAATCACATAATACTCATAAGGTATATTTGGATATTTCATTAATTCGAAATATGGTGCTTACCAAATATGCTCCCTGGGAAAGAGCTCAATTCGAAACGTGTCCTCTAGTTTCGAAATCTCCTTAAGGTATTATTACTTCCAAATGTCGTCATCATCTTTAATAATGTCGACATCACTTCCTAGGCTTTGTTGGGCGGGCCAGAACAATTCCTAGGTGGAAGTGGGATATGGTCCAACGTGGTTCAACGTTCCGCATAAACGTATCCTTACAGACGTGGACAAGCCTTGTGTGTTAAGCTTAAGTGAACACGTAGTTTCAAGAGACATTTTGAATCACGTATAAAGATCTACCATGGATGTACAGTGTATGATTCAAGCGAGCAATAACAAAATGTTGAATCTCCTGAATTCTTGATTCCAATGTAGATGATCACGTTAATTATATCCAAGAATTCAAATCAAAACATCAAACGAATAATAAAATGAATATTTGATCAAGTAGTAAAATAATACGAAGATCTAATCACGTACAGTATTGATCAGAAATCATGTGTCTACTAACTAGAGCGACTAACCATATTCTGATGATGACTTAAACAACTTAGTTGTACGTTGAAGATGAACTAATTCAAACTTCAAACTGAGAATATCAAACTCATTAATTCGTTGAAACACAAATCAAAATGATAGAGTTTGAACTTCGAAAATACGCATTCTGAGATAACCATTTTAAGGTTTCGAAACCTACATATTGTTTGGCAGAAACCAGATTAAGGTTTCGAAATCCAAAGTTCATTATATGACCAGAACCAAATTAAGGTTCCCAAATCGAGTTTCCATATAGAGAAACCAAAGTGAGGTTTCGAAACCTTGGTTAAGGTTTCGAAACAAGAAACACATATTAGAGTTTTATTACATATGTTTGGTGTCGAACTTGAGAGTCCATGTGGTCAAGAAATCACACCTTTTTAGCCTTGACGCACAGGTTATATTTCCCGGTTCACATAAACCTTTAGGAAACCCCAGGGTCTTTTCGACCTTTTAGAACTCACATGGTCAAGATTCATTGATCTTGATTCTCAAGTCACTGTTAGCCAGCAAACATAGTTTCAAACTCATGTTGTCTCGTTGGTCACAATATTTAAGTTTCAGACCAATAGCTCACGGATACGAGAACCAGATTATGGTTTCGAAATCAATGTTTAGTTTTACCAAAACCTACATTGAGGTTTCGAATATTGAAAATCCATAAGATGAGATAACAAGAATATGGTTTCATAATCCAAAAGTTTAATACGGCATACGAGATGTTCATATACAGAATCAAGTAAATGATTCAGAACTTCAGTATTCAGAGCCAAACCAAGACGTGGCATTCGATGCTCAGAACAACAGTATATCGAGTCTACACAACATAAGTGTGAGTCACGATCTCACTTACATTTATCTCATACAAGTATTTGCTAATCAATCCGACAGAGTCGGACTAGGTAAGTAGAGACACAATACTGAGATGGATTAAATCTCGTAGTACTACCGACAGCAGCGGAGCCAGAATTTGAATGTTGGACGGGCCATTAAGAATTCAATTGATAACAAAAATATTAGGGAAGCAATGATCTAACCAATTTTAATCTCACAATGAGTAATAGTATCAAGTAGTTGATGCATTTTGCAAACTACCAAAACCTATTATAGTTTGTATTTGAAAACAAATTGAATTGGGAATTTCAAAACTATATAATGCTAGGTTGGAAAAAGTTAGAACAAAAGGAAAAGTTAATAATGTGGAGAAGATTTCGGATGAAACCTAGCTATATTAATACATAGTTGCAAAAATCTTGGGGTGGCCATGGCCACCCCAATGATACATGTGGCTCCGCCACTGACTACCGAGACAACATCACGCTGCTATATCTGATAAGGTGTCAAACCTATCAAGAATAATTTCTCGACTCTAAACAACTCAATAAAGATGTAGTAAAGCAAGTCAAGTTCGTTCCACAGGGAGGTGTGAGTTCTAGCTGTTATAAAGTCCAATTCTTCTTTCAAAGAGAGTGAATCAAGGTAACAAAAAGATAATAAACTGAATTTTGAATCAAATAATAATGATAAAAAGCGATTAAGGAATTCCTATCAATCCACGAAACAAAGCATAATCAATTTTAAAAGCATATTTCTCGCAATATCCTACTTGTTACCACCCTAGAATAGTTATAAGCTCTACTATCCTAATCAATTCCTTGTGTCACCGGATACGGAAGTACTCGACTACCGGATTCTAATCAATTAGAACACCTAAAATAAGCTCTTCAAGTGATTCAAATCAAAAGCATTAGACTCTATGAATTGGGGTAAGACCTAGCCACGCACTCGTAAGCTCGGATTGTGAACTAAGATAATCTTCTACTTCTCAACGATTTAACAACATCCCGCCGTCAATAATCGAGAATTACTACTTGTTGTTATTGATTCATGACAATTACGGATCAAAGAATCGCTAACTAGCAATAGGGTTGTCAACTAGCTACGTGATTGCGCACTCAAGCAACTAGAGAAAAACCCATAAATATTCAAGCACGGTAAAAGATTCACAACAAGTAAAAATAGAGGATTGAAATACTTATGTAAATTGATTAAAACTCATGTCTCGGGATGTCAAGTTCATCCCTAATCAAAAATAAACTTAGCTACTCATGTTCTTAAAGAAAACAAAGTCTTTGAGTAAAAATAAGTTGTTAAAACTCAAAGATAATAAAGAGAAAAGCAAACTCCAAAATTATGTAACTTTCTGCGCCTCCCAAAAACAGATGTAAAAGATGATGTAAAAGATGCTCTCGTTATGTTCTCTGGCCTCCTCTTATATCTTCCCCAAAACCCTTAAAACTTCTGTTTCCAAATCCGCTCACAACTCTACAGGCCTCCAAAACTCAACTGTCCACACCTAGACCCATTCACAGAACTCCTGGCAGACAACATATAACTGGCTCACCAGATTCACCTCAACCTGCACCATAGTAGCAACCAAAACAAATCAGCTGCACCACGATTCTGCCCTTGTATCACCTTTTAAAATCAGATCTTCCCCTCAGAACCAACACCAGCATCATTGCCAGACCATGACACAGACCCACTTCATAGCCTTCTTCTTGCTTGAACCAACTGCGCACGTCATTGCTGCAACAGCTAACCTGCAAACCCCTTAAAGACTACCAGCAACAAAAGCCAATCCCACACACCAACTACATCAGTACCAGCATCACAACCCACTGCAATACACCACAGTAAACTCAATCCACCAGATTCTGAACCACACAGCACCAATCTCAGCACTACCTCCACTATAAATCCGTACCATCACCTGCAGCAACAAGCACACAGTACACCCTTTTCCTGCAAATTTGATCATCCATATACACACATTACCAATCTTCATAATCCAGTTCATGTAAATGTTCATTAATCATCTCCCAGTCCTCCTTGTGAATCCATACACAACTCACCAAAAAGAGCAACAAGAACTCCTTACAGCCAGTAATTGAACCACCACTATAGCCATTTCAGTAAATTGGCTCGTACCCAATGCTCTCTGTTGTCTCGACTTCACACAAAACTCCATTCTTCCCTGAACTATATCAGCTTCAAGTCCTCATAACCATGGCAACACAACCAGCACCAACATTAGATCCACAGCAGACCATGAAGCTCCACACCCAAGCTCCCTGAGCTCAAAGATCTCACCAAATCAGCACCAGAACCATCAAAATTCACCACAATCTCGACCTCAACAGCTCCGTCTCCTCACTGTAGTTCATCACCAGAAATCCCTTTTTAAGCTCATCATTCAAATCCCACAACAAGAACAATCCCTTCCTTCACGTCAGAAATTGAACCTCTATTATCACAATTTCAAGCTCCTATTTCAGTAAATCATCAGTGGAATCCTGCAATTTGTCCTCAAACCCTTCACCACATCTTCCTATACAGTTACCTTCAAAACCCCTCTCCAATCAAAGCCATTTTCCTGTGTATATATCAACCATCCAAACCCGTCCAGATCCACCATAAATCTTGTTTTACCAGCTTCTGCTCCTCTAACAGCTTCAAAACTCTATTGTAACCAGAAATTGACCCTTGAAGAACCCTGTACAGCTCTCTCTCTCTCTTTCTTCCTCTGTTTGAAATTCAGACACAGATCTGAAATCCTGCGTCTGTTTTGTTGAGGATAACGGGGTACCCCTTAGCTCTGTGCTGGGGTTGGGAATAACCCGGCGCCCTGAACTCTTGGTGGTGCCCCATATGCTTGTACTCCATGGCAGCCCTGAGTAAACTTGTCTGGGTGCCTCAGTAATTCTGGATTTTGGCACTTCAAAGGCTTTCTATCCTGCTGTCCACCACCTTGTAGTTTCTTCAAATGAAATGAGATGTTATTTGTTTCTTTTGTGTAATTTAAAGATATTGTACCTGCAAAATAGAAAACAACGTTAAATAACCAATGTACGAGGCATAAGCTAACTAAAGTGTATAATAAGGTGCTCTTGAGTAGGTGTTTTAAGGCACCTATCAATATCCAGCTCAAAGGTTTTAGGAAAACTTATAATACTTAGAGACGGAGAAGAAAATAAAGCTCTAAGAAATATTGGAACGTCATAACTTCAACACAAATATTGCAAGCGATAAAGTGGAGTTATCTTAAGATACACTGATCACAAGTGATCAAGTCATAACGTAAATCTCAAGAAGGGAGTTATGTTTTTGTCTTTTGTAGCACAAGTGTAGAAGATAATGGAATCACGTTATTTAGATTCACTAACCTCTTGAATGATGAAGCCAGATGTCTTCGTTTGATCTTCAGTCTTTCTTCAACTCTTCAAGTAGTGATTCCAAATCCTACCAAAATCTTCCACAACCTAAAGCTAACTCACTCATGACTTTACCTAATGTGTGTTGTTTGGCGGTCGAGTTTTGATCACTAAATTTGATAACTAAGCTTGACATACCAACACTTAGTGAGGTTGACCGAGCCATGCTTTAACAAGTAGTCATACTAGATGATAACAAAAATCAATGAATTATGCATATGCTATTAAATAGTATTCGTGACTAGCATAAAATCAATCTCCTCCTTACATAGTTATACTTATACCTGCGTACAAAGTCATTAATACAACCATAACAACCACAAACATAAGGAGACCACAATTATCAAGATATTTAAAGTAATTATATAGATCAGCTCTCTAAGAGATAAATTATAATCTTTCAACACAATTTCATAATAGATTCATAAATATTAAATCAGATGTTGCATTCGAAACTCACGCACATATTTTTGTTATTTTCGGATTTACCACAAAAATAAAATAACAGACAAGTTAAGATACTAATAATTTTAGTTTTATTTTATTGCTTAATAATTTCGAATAACGTAGAATAGATCTGAAAGAGTTATGAATTCAAATGACTCATTTATTTCTCAGTTGTTTGAGGAACGTCTTCTTCTTCTTCTTCAGCAGGGTGGGTTAGATAAACTTCCCAGTCTTTTTCAAGTACAAACATCCTATTCTCAAAGCAGATGAAGTTTTCATTCATGGTCTTCACATGGTCTCTCATTTCTCTATCAACAGTTTTAATTTACCTCATTCAACACCATCTCCATTTTGATAGAGATATTCTTGATGCATTATTCGATGGAGTTTTGATTAGGTCAATAGATAAAGAGATTTTCTAATCACTACGATCTTGAGTGACCTTATATCATAAGAGATGAACCTTAGAATAAACAAGATCGTAATACTTTGATAGACGTGATAGAACAGAACACAAGTACGATACAAAGAAGACATAAATTAGTTTCCCTGAAGAGGTACTTCTAGGCTTCTTGATCCCTAAGAGAAGACTTTCACACTAATCCAGACCGAGAGAAAAATCTCAAAAGGTACTGAAAGGAATAGGGTGTATCACAAGCTTACTTTTCCGAAGAATGAAACTTGGTAAAGGGACAAAGCTTTCAGGAGGAATACCACTCCTATTTATATGACCAAGGCTTAGCTTTGAAAAGAGGCTAACTTAATTTCGGAAATACATTAAAGCACATTTCCATATTAATTCCGAAATGCTTCTCATAGACTCATAGCATTTAATGAGATCTAATACTTTAGCATTTTTACATTTAACAAAAGATAATCCATTAAATGTTTATCCAAAATCATTCAAAGCAAATAATACTCAACATGATATATTTGGATACTTCATTAATTCGAAATATGGTGCTTACCAAATATACTCCCTGGGATAAAGTTCAATTCAAAATTCGTGTCATTGGATTCAAAAATTATCTTATGGTATTATTACATCCAAATGTTGTCATCAGCTTTGATAATGTCGACATTACTTCCTAGGCATTGCTAGACGGGCCGGATCGATCCTTAGGTGGAAGTCGGATCTGGTCCAATGTGGCTAACGTTCTGCACAAACGTATCATCGAAGACATGGACAAGCCTTGTGTATTAAGCTTAAGTGAACACGTAGGTTCAAGGACATTCAGAATCATACA
>JAJJMA010347377.1:5258-23100 GCA_023529015.1 Papaver nudicaule
TTCTGTCCGAACTCATGCATATATTAAGATTTAAAAATCATAAACACGAGACAAACCTCGGTTTTATCCTCTTTATGGGGATTGTACAGGTTTTCAGTTTCCAGCAGACCAGCATCATCGATGTCATCTCCCCCCTGTGACGGTGGTGTTTTGCACAGTAGATGTTCATTGAGTAGATCAGTAGGACCATCTTTTAGAGCACCATCAAAACTGAGCTTCTGTAAAGGACCAAGATCAACCCAAACTTCTCCGCCTGTCTTAATTCTACTGGAAGTTGACACTGTATCCTCCACAGAGTGACAACCAATATATTGACTAGGACCAGTTGGAGGAGAAGAGCCATTTTTCATTCTATCGCCACATATCCCTTTTTTTAGATCAGCATCATCGTTGGTATTGCACTCTAGTGTTGTTGGTGTATTGAACACTAGTTTTCCATTGAGGAGATCAGTAGCACCATCAAACCTGAGCTTCTGCTCTATATGACCAAGATCAACCGGTTCCTTCTCGACTTTCTTGATTCGACTGGAAGTTGACACTGCTTCCTCCCCAGATTGACAATCAACGAATGGACATGTTGGAGGAGAAATGCCATTTCTCACCCCATCGCTACATAGAATGTTTTTTAGTAGACCGATCATTTCAGACACTTTCTCAGTTAATGCAGATATAGGGCCAGCCACATTGAGCTTTACAGCTTGATTGACTGCCTCACCAAATTCATTTTTCATTAGATAAGATACTCGTTCTTCGGAGCATATCTTCTCCGGGGCCTTCTCTTTAACTCCTACATGGGCTTCAGAAGCATGTTGACGCACAGATTCTTCAGCTACTTCCTCCTCATCTAATTGAGAGCCAAGACTAAACTCCTGCTCCAAATCATGGGCATTTTCTCTAACTAGCTCTTGCACAGAAACTTCTCTATTCAGGGAACCTGGAGCGACCCCAAGCAGCACAAGCATTTCAGAATGTTGCTTATGCCACATTATGTCTTCTTCGACTCTAGGACCCATGTTCACCTACATGAAGGGAACTTAATCAGAGGCAGAACCTAGTAAAGAGGGACAAACTCGTACGGGTTCCAATACCGATTTAATAGTATAAGATTGGACGTGTTTGCCACAGTGCAACAACTCCACAAGATATATCAGATACCCTTATCCTGATAATGTCAAATTGGTGTCGATGCCACTGAAATTTTCTTTTTTAACCGTACGAATGAAAACATGCGCAAACCTGGGATTTACTCGTACCGGTTCCAATACATATTTTACTTTCTGGTGGAACCCTTTTCCTTTGCATCTCACAGTAATCATATGTGCCTTCCAAACATCGCATTCTCCCCTAACACCATACTTCAGAAGCAGATCCGGGAATACTTGAAGGGCCCAAACCTACAACACAAACACAAAACATCACAACAACATATTCTTCGAACATTAGTTAGAGTTGTAACTTTTACAAAAACTCTTACCACCAAAACATGCGCCATTCCGTGAGGTTTGACATTAGGCTTTAGCGTTGGATGCTTTTCGGCAAAATTCGCATAGGCTTTGACAGTTTTCTCAACAAATATTTCATACGCTCGCTCACCCCAAGGGATCTTGTTGAACTCTACAAGGTTGTCCACCAAATGCCATGTTTCCAGCTCTATACCAACGTTTGGCAAGTTTCCATATACAAAGCACTGCACAACCCACAGTAGCGCAGCCTTTGCCCTGTCCTCTGCATTCACTTTCACAGGATCTTTTGTGACTTCCCCTTCCTCCACGACCTCTTTTGTGACAGTATCGCCAAGAAGGAATTTCTTCACTCTCATCCCGGTTATCAATTCGTCCTCTTTGGTGAAATGCTTGTCCATGAGTATGGATCTCTGATTAGGTGGGACAAACGCTTCCCCTGGTCTCCTAATGCTAAGGCCTGATATTGCGGCAAACTCCCGCTTTCCAAAGCATATTTCCTGATCGAAAATTCTAAACCAAATTTCTCCGTCTTTTGTTTTTTCTGGTTCCGCCTTAATAAGCCTACTAAATAGGAAATTAAAAATTGGCGAGCACCAGTTCTGATCTTTTGGAATGTCCAGTAGATGGCTGAACACAGTTGATCGGAATAAGGCTGTCTCAGCTTCTGACAACTTACCACTTATCTCCCGCATTTGCAGAAAGCTGGAGTAGTTGCTTATGTGTCCGCATCCTTCACGGAAAGCTTCAGGGAATATATAACTCCTGAAAGACACACACAAAAAAAAACACTAAGAGACAGAATCCAGCAGTCCGAAGAAAGTTTTAGTGGATAGGAAGGAAGTTTTGGCTCTTCTTCTACACTCCAACATTAAATCTTTCTTCTAACTGCTTGAACCAGCCAACTCTAGGCAACAGGTCTTTTCCTCGTAGCAAAAGCAGAGTTACAGAGATAAACATGGTTACTCTCATTCTGATTCTCCATTGAAAAATGAAGTGATGCCCTAACCCTAAGAGAGAGAACCATGAGATTACTATATGTAACGGTTCTCTCTCCTAGTGTCAGGGCATCACTCTAACGGTTCTCTGTCCTTTCACACAGTGCACTTTCAGTGGTGAACACCATGTAGACAGTTCACCTCATTTGGTGAAGTCCATCTACATTGCACTTTTAAGTGGTAAACACCATGTTAAAAGTTCACATCAAGTGGTGAAGGTCCTTCACACAGTGCACTTTAAGTGGTGAAGTCAATTCATACAGTTCACTTTAAGAATGAAATGTTATAATTCTGATACAGATGGGGGTCAAACTACAAATGGGGCTGAAACTATTAGATGATGTTCATCTCTTTGTTTTCTTCAGTTAAAGACTAGCGATAAATATCATCTAATAGGATATGATTACAGTTGTATGACTGCAGAATCCTAATATGGGGATATGAAAATGACTGCCAATCCTAATACCAAGTTGCTAAGATCATTTTCCCTGCATAGTTTTGCACACCAACACTGCACGGAAACAAATTATCATTTTCCCTGACTAGACCAGAAAGACGTGAATGGAGAACCTCACCCTGGTTGTAATTCCTTAACCTCCCCATCTTGCTTTTCTTTTCCCTTCTTTTGCTTCTTGTTAGATTCGCTTCTGATAAAGAAGAAGAGCAAATCTCAGTCACGTCACATCAGAATACATATTGCTACCAGTAGAATAAACTTTAGTAGTAGATTTTATCACTTTGTGAAGCTGAAATCTCATGCTTACATATATATCAGGGCTGTTATACGCAGACTGTAATTTTTATTGCAAAATAGAGTGTTACGGGTATTTGTTGAAACATCAAGTACCACCAAAAACAGAACGCTAACCGATGTTTTAACATTTCCCTGTTTTTAGTAGGAAAATGAATCAACATGTGTTCTAATACCAGTGACAGAGTATCTCGAATTCTCCCTAATACCTCTTCTCACTGTCATTGACGTGACTCCGGAATAGATAGCATGGAACACATTTGTTCAGTGCACTTATGCCATGAGAGTTTGGAAAACTTTATATTCTGTTATAGCTACTGAATTCATGAATATACATGTGTATGACTTCCTAACAAGGTTGTTTCAGGTAAATACTAATATCGTCTTCAGTAATGCGTTTGTACTTTGGCACATCTGGTAAATTATATACAGGGAACTGCCTTGTGCATTTAATACAGGGAGATTATATAAATTGAGAATCAAATTCCTAAAGTATTAACAAGGGAAAAAAACGATGTATAATGTCTGTAAGAAGATGTAAATTGAGAATCTCACCCTGCTGAATTTTGATCAACCTCCCCACCTATCTTTCTCCTTATTCCCATTCCCATTCCACCTTGCGTAATTCGCTTCACAAAAAAATGATGAAATAACAGGAGAACATTAAGTAATTGGAAACTGATTGTAGTATACCTACGCATTTATTCCTATCAAGAAAAACTGTTACACCCAGAGAAATCCCATAAAAACCCATGCATTTATACCCTTGCATTTATTCTGAATGTAGTATACCTAATTACCTGCATTTCCACCTATGCATTTATTCCTAGCAAGAAACCCTGGCAAACTCAAAATTACAAATAAATGCAAAGTACTATAACCACATTTCACTGCAACATATCATCACTCCATTAAAACCCCATTGTCCCCTTAGTAGTCCATAAACATTACCTGTTCACTCTACCAACAATGCAGAACATACTATGCATCAACTTTTAGAAACTAGAAACTAACAAAATCAACAAACCCATTTTTCAGCATACAAAAACAAAAACCCCAATTATTATCATAGAGATAACAGCCAGAAGCTGAATTGCAACCAAAAACCATACTATTTAGCTGGATAAATTAGTAACCCAAAATGAGGTTTTTTTGACCTAGAAATTAACCAAATTGTCCCCTTAGTAGTCCATAAACTGTTCACTCTACCAACAAAGCAGAACATACTATGCATCAACTTGTAGAAAGTAGAAACTTACAAAATCAACAAACCCATTTTTCACTAAAACTGAAACTGCACAAGAATGTATCAGATCCATTTTTCAGCATACAAAAACAAAAACCCCAATTATTATTATCATAGAAATAACAGCCAGAAGTTGAATTACAAAAACAAAAACCCCAATTATACCATACTACTTTACCTGGATAGATTGGTAATCCAAAATGAGGGTTTTTGACCTAGAAATGAACCCAAATCCGAGTTCAATATGAACCCTAAATCAAGCATTAGTTAACAGAGAAATGAGTAAAAGGAAAACGAGTTAGGTTATGGTTTATGGTGGTGGAGCTAGAGAGATATTAAACCTAGATTGAAAGGGGAGCAAGAACCCTAGAATCGTAGAATCGCCGCTGAAGGAACGGACCAAGAAGAGAGATTGAGCGATGATAAAAGAGGTGAAATGGTTAGATGGTTAGGCTTAAGGCGCGATGGTTAGGTTGGCTAGGTGATGTTGGCTAGTCACAATGGCTGGACAATCCAAGGAGTGTACATTTTGTCCACCCAAATGATGGCAGTCTAGTAAATAAGAAGCAATATATGACCTTTTGTTAGTTGGTCGAGTTAAGTAGCCTGTTTTTGGAATGTGATTAACCTTTTTGTAATAATTATGCAAATAGGCATATATTCTGAAAATCTTACACATATCAGTAACTAGAACAAAAACGACCACCAGGCAAACTCCTACTGTCCTTGAGAAGGGAAATCCTTGATTGCGCTGCTAGTAGATTCTTATCATATCCTTTTCTTTCTCTTTCCTTCATTGCTAGAATAACATCTTGTCTATAGGCCGGGCTCTTCACCAAATCCACCAGGACCAACATCTCTCCATATTTTGCTGGATTCGGGTTAAAAGAAACCCAACAGTCCACATAATACACTGTGATTCCAGCATCGGTACCATATTATTTTTGAGTCTTCTCGTAAAGAACAACCAAAATAACCCTAGTTTATTTTGCTCTCGCTCTTCTGGAAATCGAAGCTAAAGGAGGAGGAGAAGTAATGTCCAGTCTACCGGAAGACATCCAACTCGACATTCTTATGAGAGTACCCGTGAAATCTATATTAGTATGTAAGTGCGTTTGCAAGACTTGGTTTTCATTAATTTCTGATCCTGATTTTGTTAAGTTGCATCTCAATCACACTACCAAAACTAACAACTGTAGTCTTATGCTTGAAAGCGGTTACCCGTATAGTTTGTATTGCGTAAGTCATGATTCTTTAACATCATCTTATGGATCTGATGGTGATATTGTTGTTGTCAACGAAATGGATTCCCCTTACAAAAATTTATACCATATGGATATTAAATTGTTGGGTTCTTGTAATGGCTTGGTATATGGCTGGAATTATCAGTTGGAAATATTTTTCCTGTGGAACCCAGCCACAAAGGAAAGCAAGAGATTGCCCAGATTAGATGCACATGGAGACCAAATATACCAATACCATGGCTTTGGTTATGATTACAAGACCGACGATTACAGGTTGGTATCAAAGGATGATATCTACTCTTTAAAATCAAACTCATGGGAAAGTTTCCAGTGTCCTATCTGGTACAAGTACGGTCATGTACCTGAACTTTCTGGGGTGCTTTTCAATGGAGCACTTCATTGGTCGGCGTCGATAGAAACTACGTTAGGTAATAAATCTTCTAGAATGCTAATCTCAGTGGATATGAGTGAAAAGAGATGCACAGAGCTATCACTGCCATCGACTCGCTTGCCCTTAATTAATTTGGGAGTGTTGGAAGGGTGCCTTTGTGCACTTGCTGATCTTGATGGACGTGCTTTTTCTCAAAAGACTTTTGAAGTATGGATACTGCGGGACTATGGAGTTCCAGAATCATGGACTAAACTTCATACCATTGCATTTGACAGTGCTGTGTCTATTCCTTACTATACTTATTATTTGAAGCCTATCGGGTCCCTTCTGAATGGGGAGATTCTATTTAGGAACCCATATATGGATAATGTAATTTTATATGATCCAAAGTATGGAACTGCAAGAAAACCTAATATCCGTGGTTTTAAAATAGGAGGAGCAGTGAGTTACTTCGAAAGCTTGGTTTCACTGAACCCTATTACTGTTGTGGGAGGAAGAAAAGAGAGCGAAAACACTATAGAAACTTGAAGAAGAGCAAAACTAAAAAGTGAAAATAGGTGAATATGTTATATTAATAATGTCTCTTGCATTTGTCGGAATAGGGCAAATGAGAGAAGCGACATGAAACTTAAGAAGCTAAGGTGAATATGCCATTTCTTCTTCGTTATATTTGTGTAGTTATGTTTCGTTTTTCAGAGTCGAAGGTGAATATGTTAATTTCGTTTTTAAGCTAAGATAGTAGCACTAATTCTTAGTTACTTCTCTACTTCTGTTGGGATTAGAGATTCTGGTAAACATTGAGTAACCACTTCTCTTTTTTCTAATGTTTCTGATTGTTAATTCTTTTTCTTCAATTCTAGAGGTTTGTAAGCTTCAAGTTGATCGTTCTAGTAAAGGAATCATTTTGTGTTTAAGGTCTGAGAATCGATGTCTTGACAGAATTATATTTTCTGCTTAGATATTCAAATGATTTTCGCAGTGTTCACTAACATTTATTTTATCGTTCCCATTGAACCTTTCTATGCGAGAATCATCATCATTGCACGTATCAATGAATTGATGAAATGTCCATGTCATATATTGTGTAACTAAGGTGCAGAAATTTAAATAGGGTTTGAAGATTTCTAGCCAAACACTATAAACATGTCACCAAGGTGCAGAAAACTATATTCCTTCATGATTTTTATTTTGCTTGTTTTTGTATGTTCTTATTAGCTGTAGTAGTAGTAGTGCTCCAAATCCAAATCATGTTACGTTACATTGCGTTATCTAGGGTGAAAAATCCAGGTATGGTCTGTCGACCAGGCTGGAGCAAATTTTATGAATACAACTGAACTGAGATTCATTTACCTCTTTTGCACTGAACTCCTGAACTTATAAGCTGAGCTTACATTGGTGACTAACAGATGCATCGTAGTATTGATTTCTTCTGCATTCTGTGTGGGATTTTCATTTGCCATATCAAGACGTTATCTAGGGTGTAACATATGATTCTTATGTGGTGCTTATGGGGTCTCTTAAAAATGGTGAGATTCTATTCAAGGGCCACCAGATGAGTTGTGTAATTTTATACGACCCAAGGTGTAGAACTGCAAGAAACACAAAAATCAATGGTGTATTGTGGAGAGTGCCAGTTGCAAAAGAAGAACAAGAATAAAACCAAGTAAGTTTCTCGTATGACCAACTAATTGTCTTTTTCCTGTATTTTCTAATACATTTGTGATTACAAAACCCATAGTACATGAATGAATTAGGGATGGTGGAACCATAATTTAACTTATTTTTGTAAGGTATAAAGAATGCGGTGATTGTAATATTCTCTTCCCTACTGGTATTCTTCCACTGACTAGAGATGGACGTTCTTGGTTCTTACAAAATTTGTTTTGGTGTTTCCAATGATCATTGAGTCGGATAATGGATGTCATACTAACTTTGTTTCAAAAAAGCTTGATATTTGCCAATCATTGTTTTTGAGTTGTGTGAATTATTATGGGCCATAATAGTTGACGGGGTTTGATTCGTTGGGATCAAGGGCAGGGTAACACCGATGCTTAAGGACATCCTCTCATGGATATTATTATACTGTTCCAGAGAAAATGTTGATTATTGATTTTTTACCATTTAGGCTATTTGCAATATTTGATGTTTACTTAATAAGCCAGTTATGTTTTCAGGGATTCCACTAGCACCGAGGCCACCATTTAGGGTCGGTGGTGGATCAACTTGTTCATATGCAGCACCCATTTAGGGATTACGAGTCAGAAGTAGTTGGGAAACAAAGTACATAATTGGTACTTGGTAGTACATACTTGCGCAATTATTTGGAGAGTTATTTTTCCTATATTACAATATAATGGTAGTACATAGTTGCACAATTACAGGTTTTAATTGTTCATATTACTAGTGCCACCTCTGGGATTGCCATCATACTGAAAAGCAGACTTGCATTATGTGTGTTCGCTGGATTGTTGTTTTTTTTTTTTTTTAATCTGCCTGAGGTTGTATATATATGAGGGGTTATTCTCTGAGAGAACAATCGAGGAAACCTCTGTTAAGCCTGGAGCAAGCTGACTTTGATCCATTTTATAAGCGGAGCTGACATTAGTAATGAATGTAGGATTAACAAAGGCATCTTAATAATGAGGTTCTTTAAACTTGTCTTTGTATATATACAACAAGGGTTTTTATGCCCGTGCATTAATGCACGGGCTAGCTAGTGTCGTAACAGGGGTGCTATAAGTTAAGCAAAGCTGATTTTATTTCTTTCTGATCTTCTTTGACTTGATCCTCTTTCTGGTAAACATATTGCCATATTGGTGGATAAAATATATCAATAACACACTAACTACGCTAAAAATATTATCATGCAAGTTAGCGCAGGATTTATATTTCACCAAATCCACCTATCATTCAGTTATTCAGTATGCAGATTGATCACAAAAAATTCTCTTGGCCTTTGCCTCAAATGTAGCCTGTGCATCCATTGCGAGCTTTATCTTGCGTATCAATTGAAAGCTTATCAAATTGAAAACATAAGGCTAACATGTTTCAAATTGAATACATCTATCATTTACTAAAACTGCTCATCCAACCGGCAACCAGAGTTATCTAAGAAATTGCAATATGTTGTTTCAAAGTGTTCATAAATGAACATTCATACTTACAGTGCCGATGTTGCTTAAAGTTCAATTTTTGAAGATTCGTCATCGTCATTACCAAACCCTACTCACATTTGTTTCTTACTTTAAATGCTGATAAAATGGAACAATAGTATACTCAGATAATGATACAAAATTTAGAATAAAATGAAACTGCAAATCGTAATATTAATGAATAAAATTTATTTTGCTTAATGAAGTTAACAAAACTAAACTAATTTCAAAGTAGAGATGTATCCATAGTCTTGTAACATGACTGCAACAGTCAGCACAGCACCAATTGTGGGTGTACTATGTCTATGGTTGTGTCATAGTACATAATATCCAAAGCTAGTAAGGTTGGAGCCTCACCTTATTCCCATGTAGCATGACTGCTCTAAATAATCTACAGATTGGATGTAAAGCTGAGATGAGATCAAATTGAGTTAGATTTCATTGTAATGTATGCATCCATTAATCATGTAACATGCACTATATATGTAACTTCAAACAAATGGCTTCCTATCATTTTATACATATATTGGTCGTAATTTCAACATGGCACAATCCACACCAAAAACTTCTAATTTTCCTGGAATTGTAACTCAATTTTAATTTTTGCACCATTAAGTAAATTTAAACCACAAAATCAGAGAGAATAAAACAGAGAGTATCATAGATTTGAAGTACCTGCCGAGTATATCTACAACCAAATAAGGTACCCTTCTTCTTATATTGATTAATAACTTTTACTCAAAAGTTCAACTATGAAAGTCAAGCTTCTCGAACAGTGCTTTCATATACTCACATCGTTTTGCAAGAAATACCTTTTCCATTAAGGTCATTCTGCCTGATCTTCTAATGTTTCTCAAACCTGTTTAGAAATTTCATCATATACAGAGCAGTCAGTACATACTTCTTTTCGCACAATGTTTTTCTCTTTAAGAGATTTCCTTGATATGGTTCAATTTACTCCCCGTTCCCCTAAACCTTTCTCGTCGTGTTGGATCTTATCGACTTCAAAGTAAGATCAAAAAGTTGGGTTGTTGTTTTTTCTTCTCCTTGCGCTGTTTCTCGTCGTGTGGGCATCCATAGTATTGTCGTTTGGCCCTCCTTGTGCTTGCTAAACACAATAGGAAGTTTAATGGAACTTACAACAGATTCTACTTGAAGTGTTTCATATCCTTACCGATTGCTAAACACCCCTAATGAGAAAAATCTGTTGTCTACTTAAAATATATTTCATATCCTTTCTTTTCGATTATACTGAACATCTTCAAAAGGGAAGACCTTTAATTTGTGCTTTACATAGCTATCCCAACAGGTTCTTCTCAATATTTGATGTTTCCGATCAGAAAAGATATTTCCAATGCAGCCTTTGGATGTTTCCCATAATTAAACTCTATCGCATCCATATGATCGATATGAACGGGCCGGTGTGACGATTGGGTCTCTCTTGATGACTGTATTGCCGTAAACTTTTGTTCTGAAAAGATACTTGTTCTCATATTTTATCGTTACCTAACAGGTTTTGACCCACGGACTACGGTCATATCTTTTCAATTTACAGTCGAAACTCTTTAAATTAATAGCCTTGGGACCGGAGAAATTTATTAATTTAGAGAGATTATTAATTTAACGAGTTAAATTTTAGCTTGTCCAAGCCTAGTTGGGATCACCGAAATCTATTATTTTAGAGAGATTATTAGTTTAACGAGTATTAATTTAAAGAGTTTCTACTGTATAACGTATCTGTTGATAAAAGTTGTTTGGGTTTATGGTTACCTGCCTTCAAAATTTTGGCCTTTCAATGTGAGTAAAATTGATTACCCATTACGGAATTCAGTTTTCCTCTCTCCAATAATATTGATTTTAACTTCTGATGGCATGAAGTTGTTCCGAGTCTGTTGGCTGGCTTGTATATAAAAGTTCTTCACTTCCAAATATCACCCTTCCAATCGAAACCGAGAGAAAAAAGACTTTTTTATAGCGTCTTATAACCATGAAACAACCCATTCCAAACTTCCAACCTACTCATTTCTGCTGAAGACATTCGCCACCGGTAAAATCAACATACAAAGTCTTTTAGCCAGCAAATATTATAGCATTCATGATACTCTCAACTGTATGGGGAAGGGTCCATCAATAGAAGATGACGAAGCGGAGGGGCTCGCCCCAATGCATGTATTCGACCGTTGGGGTATGTATGTGTTTATTTAAACAGATCGATGAAGAATCATGTCGATTACGCAGAAAGACATGGACTGAAAGAATATCTCTTCGTATATTTTGCAAATAATTAGTTGGTTGAATCTTTTCATCAAGTGACTTATCTTTTCCTTTGGGCAGATTTTGAGTAAATATCGAGGAGGATTCTGGTGTCGACACGTCAGCCACCAAAGTTCTCCTTTATATATTAAGTATAGATAGATGGGAATGCATGAGCTAATTCCATGACTCTTTCTGTCTCCTGTATTCATTTCTACAAATTGGGAAATGAGATGGGCCAGGCTCCATAAGGTTGGTACCGATATGTCTAAGAAATCAAGTTAGATGTCATTGTTGACATAGCAGCAATTCCTGACAATTTCCCTGCTTGGAAATTCCTTCACTGTAGCATCGTCCGTTTCTGTCTCTCAATGATGCGGTGCACAAGATCTTTTATGGGCTTGGACATATCTTTCTTAATTTTCATCACGGCCCATTGTTTAAAACACGAATTCACTCTCTTTTCGATTCCCGCTATGAATTGAATTCATTCTTTTGGTTCCTCTCTCGGAAAGAAGAACAACACAACCCCTATATATTATTTTAGAACCAATATAAACCCTTGTTTTTGTTCTCTCGCTCTCTGCCAGAAAAAAATCGAAGCTGAAGAAGATAGAAGAGCAATGTCAAGTCTACCAGAAGAGATCAACCGTGACATCCTTTTAAGATTACCAGTGAAATCATTGCTTGCATGTAAGTGTGTTTGCAGGGCTTGGTTTTCTATAATTACTGATTCTGATTTTGTTAAAACACATCTTAAAGGAACTACCGAAACAAACAACCGTAGTCTTCTGCTTGAAAGTAAAGGTGGGAATAGTTTTTATTCCGTAAGTTATAATTCATTATCTTCCTGGAATGATTCCGACAATGATGTTGCTCTTGAAATTGATTTTCCCTTGAAATCTTTAGAAGATATTGAATTGTTGGGTTCATGTAATGGCCTCGTATACGGGTGGAATGATCAGTTGGAATTATTTTTCCTATGGAACCCTGCCACAAAGCAATACAAGAGATTACCCAAATCACAAGCTAGATTCCACGGCTACGGTAGATGTCATGGTTTAGGTTATGATTACAAGACGGGCGATTACAAGTTGGTACATATTGATGGAAACAGAAAGAGTTCTTTGGTACACATGTACTCGCTAAAATCGAATACATGGGTAAGCGTTCAATCCATCATGTATGGCTTTCATGAGTCTGAAATGATGTCTGGGGTGCTTTTCAATGGTGCTCTTCATTGGTTAATGCCGACGTGCAACGAATCCTCCAATGTGATACTCTCAATGGATATCAGTGAAGAGAGATTCGAAGAACTTCAACTACCAAACACTGACTATGACTTCAAGAACATCGAAGTGTTGAAAGGGTGTCTTTGTGTACTTACTAATAGATTGGAGAGTTTTGAAGTATGGGTCATGCAAGATTATGGAGTTCAAGAATCTTGGATTAAACTTTATACCATAACAATTGAGGACGCAAAGTTTAATCCATGCTATTTTGTGAAGCTTATCGGGTCTCTTACGGATGATAGGATTCTGTTTAAGGACCCAATCAAGGATAACCTAATTGTATATGACCCAAAGTATGAAGATGCTAGAAAAATACATATACGTGGTTTAAACACGGGACTATCAGTAAATTATTTTGAAAGCTTGGTTTCACTGAACTCTACTACTGTGGTGGGAAGAAAGAAAAAGAGAGTAATCACTACCAGGATCTTGAAGGAGAGTAAGACTAAGAAGAGAAGGAGCTGAAATATGCTCTTGATGTAGCCCTTTTTTATTACATTGTAGTTTATTCAGTGAACCCTCTTTGTTATTATGTTTTGTTCGATATGTTATACCTTAAACACACCATCTGGTGGAAGTGAATTTTTTACAAAGATCGAGTTATCTTTTTTTTCTCTAACTTTGGTTCTTCAATAATCCATCTTTTGAAGTTCAACGACAACAATTAGTATAGTATTAGTCATGTAATTTGTAGTATCATCCTCTTCATCTTTACAGTCATTGTGCATGTTCTACGGTTTTTTTGATGCGTACATGCTGTATTTTTTTGGATGGGTTCATTCTTCACTTAAGAATGCACTCTTTTTACCAAGGCTCAAGCAAAATATGTGCATACTAAGCACATACATAATGTTGTATTCACCACCATCTGGGTGTGCTACTGGCCCTATGGATCTTCGGTAGATACATTGCATAATTTTTCTTTGACACAAAAACTAGTCATATAGTCAACAGTCAAGGGATGTAATTCCAAATTCGAAACTAGTTAAGTGGCTATATTTTATAAATTATTTACCGATGATGATGTCTAGAATTCATTCCTATTTATGTTTTTTTGCCCTAAAACCTATTTCCTCTTCTTTGCGGAAAGAAAAGCAATGTCGAGTCTACCGGAAGAGATTTACCTCGACATCCTCCTGAGGGTACCTGTGAAATCTTTGCTTAGATGTAAGTGCGTTTGTAAGTATTGGTTTTCATTAATTTCTGATACCGACTTTGTTAGGATGCATCTGGATCGTACTACAGCCGAAAGAAACAGCTATACTTTAATGGTTAAAAGTAAAAAAGCGTACAGGTTGTATCCAAGTTATGATTCAGATGTTGCTGTTGAATTGGAAACACCCTACAAATATTTAACATATCCGAGTACTAAGCTGTTGGGTTCATGCAATGGCTTGGTATATGGCTGGACTGATCAGAACTATTTCTTTTTCCTGTGGAACCCAGCCACAAGGGAATTCAAGAAATTACCCAGATCAGGTGCATGTGGACACCAATCATACCATGGTTTTGGTTATGATTACAAGACAGACAACTACAAGTTGGTAAGTGTGCATACACAACCGAAGAGTATAGAAGTTTATTCTTTAAAATCAAACTCATGGAAAAGTTTACAATCCCTCCAATATGAGTTCAACTGGAAATTGAATCAACAGACTGGGGTGCTTTTCAACGGAGCTCTTCACTGGTTGGTGGATAATGGAAGGATAGCCCAAACGTTCTCCACAGTGATAATTTCGATGGATATTACTGAAGAGAGATTTAAAGAAGTGCAACTACCAATGACACTACCACCAACAAAATATTACAAGTGTATGGGAATATTTGAAGAGTGCCTTTGTGTACTTATCCAAGGTAGAGAGACTTTTGAAGTATGGGTAATGCAAGAATACGGAGTTCCTTCCTCATGGACTAAACTTTATACCATTACGTATTGGAGCTTAATGTACATGTATAATCACCCTAGTGGTGTAGACACTGTAGAGTTTATCGGTTGTTTTAAAAATGATGAGATTTTGTTGCGGGATAGATGGAATGTGCTTTCATATGACTCAAAGCATCAAACTGTTAGAAAAACAGAAATCAATGATTTAAACGGGGGAGGAATAGTGAAATATTCTGAAAGCTTAGTTTCACTGAACACTATCACTAAGAAGAAGAGTATGACAAAGAAGAGAAACAGGTGAACATGTTATTTAGTCCTTGTTATTATTACTTCTTCAGTGAACTCTCTTTCAATTATGTTTTATTCTATATGCTAGAACCTAAAAAACATCATGTCATGGAAGTGAATTTTGCGCTGTTTCGTGTCTAAATATTCATCTCTCGTTTCGGCACTTTTTAGTATACAGCAAAATCAATGTATAGATGGTTTATCTGGCGCAATTCATTAACATTGATGGACTACTCATAAATTTTATGGTAATGCAGGAGTGCCCTCAAGCATAAGAAGGCTGAGATTATTGCAGGAGTTGAGGCGTCCAGATGGGATAAAGAACTGAAACAAGAAATACACCTATCTTAGGGGCAAATATGGTGACGTATTCTGTCACTGAAATGGCATAATAGAATCCTTTGGATATTAAGTTTATGCTTATTAGTCAGTTAATTTCCTATGTACTGGATATATTCAACATGAATGCAACTGCACGTCAAATGCATATCCCTGAAGCCCTCTATATAAGCCGGGCACTTGTAATCTAGTGGTATGAGTCCGAGTCAAAAACAGTTCGTATTCAGTTATGTAGGGTAAATCTAGAAATTATGATCTATCATTTGGGGTTACTGATGCCTATGCTTTTACCAGAAATAGAAGAAGATACATGTGTAGTTCTTTAGTGAATTGTTTGTCATTGCGGTTCTTGTATGAATGTTCTGTATTTTGCAATCTCAAGCGCCTCGCGATGGAAGTGAACCTTTTTCTTATTCCCTGTGTAACATCTACACCAATAGGTC
Organism: Papaver nudicaule; assembly: GCA_023529015.1. Classification (NCBI taxonomy): domain Eukaryota; kingdom Viridiplantae; phylum Streptophyta; class Magnoliopsida; order Ranunculales; family Papaveraceae; genus Papaver; species Papaver nudicaule. The sequence goes on from JAJJMA010347377.1 coordinate 21,001, forward strand.
CAATACATCTCCCTCGATGTGGAATTTCTGTTAAATATATTTTTTTTAAATTTAAATCTCCACCTTTTATTAAGATTACCCATTCAATTGAAGTTCTCTGGCTACCAATAGTAATTAACAAGCATGCTTATCATTCATTCGAGTTATGTGACGGCGGTCCATCGTAAGTCGGTTACTGGAACCCTTTTTTTCTTGTCAGAGCACTAGATGTTACAGATTTCACATGTACGGCGTGTTTTGTGTTGATGCTCCAAATTTGAGTGGCCGTAGATATTTGTTCTTTCAAGGTTTATTATTGTACATTCTTCTTTACTTTGTGCTGTAGGAACAAGCTGACATGACCATAATTTTTATCGTAGTGTGCTTCTGGAATGTCTTTGAAGAGAAGTTAACTTTTCTTAAGATACCAGAAGCAGAATTCAACATGAAGTTAGAAGCAAAAATATTTTGCTTCACAAATATTCGCTTGGCCTTGGAGTATATATAAGGTCCTCATGTGCAGAGCTGCCCAGATTGCAGTACCATCATGCACTCATTGTGCTAAACACACAAAATTCTCATTGCGGGTGGGGTCCATGGACTAGGCTTAAGACTCTTGTGCAATTACCTAAAGATACACAAGACAAGGACTCGATTCACATTCCTTTTCTCATTTCTTTCTGCTGCTCTTCCTAAACAATCTTCTTCTTCATAAAGTTTTCCTTTTTTTCTTCATCAAAAAAAAAAGGTTCAGTCTATCTAAAGAGAGTAGAGATCAGTTGGAGAGAATGGGAGATGCTTCAAGGAATATATTTGGGAATTGTTTCAACTCCACAGCTCAAGAATTGAGTTGCCATGGTGTCACCACAGCTGCTGTTGGTGTTTCAGCTCTAGCTCATGACCTTTTCCACTTTGATATCACTTCTCAGGTACCTGAACAGCTTAGTGGCTATGTTTCATCATCAATGGAAGCTCAAGCTAGATGGTAAATACTACTTTTTTTTCATATGTTCTTTAAATCTCGCACATTATAAAAATTATGTTCTTTAAATCTGTTCTTAAAAACCCACATTATGAAATTATGTTCTTTAAATCTGTTCTAAAAAAAAACCCACCTTTTGAAATTTGTTTGAAGGTATGTCAAACTATTGCAAGCATGGAAAGAAGCAAAATCACCACCAGAGACACCTGACCAGGCATCTAGGCTTGTCATTCAGACCATAGAGATGGCTGATGTAGAGGCACATTACACAACCCAATTTCATTATTATTGTTGTTAATTAGGCTTCTTCTTTGTTGCGCAATAGGCCGACAGTACTAAGGGGTTTTTCGTATTGCTGTATAGGGTTTATTGAAATTTTATGGCCTTCCTATTCCAAGTGACCGGGTTGAAGTGCCGGCAGTACTAGTCTTTCCTCCTCCTCGAGCTGAAGGAGTGAAATTTGTGTTGCAGACGCTTCGGGTGAGATAATGTTCCTTAAAACTAAACTAGCTCATTTTTGTTTTCATTTCTTTTGTCAAGATTGTATGTTTGTTTAACTAGTGGACATTGCTAATAGGTGGATGCAAGAAATATTTCTGATGGGGATTGCTTAACGGTTTTTGTGGATGCTGCGGACCCAAGGGAGGCCCCCAATGTACCCAACCTTGTGCAAGTTGCATTATCGCAACGATTGAAAGCAAGTGCATCCAAGGATTATGCGATGGAAAAATCATGTTATGACATCATTGTGGATGCTGGTTACAGGTTCTTGTGTGCTCATTTCTAAATTTTGTTTTCTTAACCAATAACTATATAACTGATACCCACCTTGTTCACATTGCATACAGAATCCTAAGAGGTGCAGACAATGAGGCTATCCTTGCGAAAAGATATCGAGTTCGATTGAGGTAAAACAAGGCCCTGTTTTGTTTGGTTTAAGCGAAATCAAATATGCTCTTAATCGTCTTGGAACAACATTGGGTATTCAGGGGTATTGATGCACCAAAAAACAAAATGTACTACGGAAAAGAAGGTAAGGATGAACTTACTCAGCTGGTTCAAGGCAAGGGTTTGACTGTTCATGTTTATGGGGTGGATCAATTTGGTCGACTCGTGGGAGACGTCTATTGCAATGGACT
>JAJJMA010347380.1:0-19416 GCA_023529015.1 Papaver nudicaule
CCCATCTAAGATGCTTTTCTATCGGATAGGTATTTTCTACCCTTACATTTTGCCTCTTTCATCTCCTAAGACTTTAGTCGCCGGGGATGAAACTTACATACTCGCCGAAAATACCGCCCCACGTTCTCCACTAGCCTTTTTTCTCGCCACACGTCCGCTAGCATGCATCAGTTACTCCACGTGTCTTTCATGCGCGTACTCACTTTATGACTGGTAACCGTTTTGGACCATTACCTCCATTACTCCACTATAACGCATAACCGTTATCGCCGGTTGATCATCCTTTTACTCGTATAAATACTCGGCTCTACTTCTACTTCATCCTTTACAAATTTTTTCTAAAACCCTAAGTTTTCTGCTGCTGCGCCTAGAATCTTTCGTCTTCTCTCTTTTTCCTTCACAATCTTAAAGTTTCCTTTACTGCTGTTTCTTCTTTCTTTCCTTTACTTCAAATCAATTTCCTCTTCTTTGTACACTAATTCCTGTTTCAGATTCTTCTTTTCATATTTTCCGTCACCGATAACCACCATTCTTCATCTTCTCCGGCTGATCTTCAACCGGAAACCGCCAATCTTCATCTCCTCCGGCAACTTCAAGCTGCTCTAATGGCTCCAAAACCCTCCAGATCTAAAAGCACGGCTAGCAAAACAAAATCTTCTGACCCCAAGGTGCCAAACTGGAAAACTAATTGGCCTGGCTACTGTGCTCATTACAAGGTAGAATTTCTTAATCCCAAGATCCATTCTCTCCCTGAGACACAGAAAGCATCTGATCTATTATCCGTCGACGATCTTCTTCGATCCGAGACAAGCAATACTTGGGCTGCTGTTGCTTTTGGTCAACTAAAAGCTGGGCTAACTTTTCCTCTGTACAATCCAAACAACACTTTTATTGTCGATCTTCTTGCGGCGATTAACAGAAGTCCCTTCCAATTAACGGGTAATGCTATCCGAGTGATGACTGAATGGAGCCTGCGCCGAGAGGGCAAAACAAACTATCCCTCGCTCGCCGACCTGAAGGCTCACAAACCTGAGGAGTTTACTGTAGAAAAATTTCTTGAACAATATTCTGTGGCTTCATGCAACAGAAAAACCGATCCCTGGGCTATTAGATTTGCTCCAAAGATAAAGACTGCAGACTTGTTACTCGCCGATGTCGAGATCACAAGTACTAAGGACAAACCATCCGTTCGTCACAGCTCTGAGGGCGACTTCTCCAATCTTCCCTGTCTCGTTGACGGTCCTTGGTTACTCGGTTGGGAAGATGACGACAAGACCAAGATCCGAGAATCTTTTTTGCCTGAGCATGCCTCTCTTGCCAGTCATACCTTCTGGACTGTGGTCTGGCCTGATGCTGATAAATATGCCAAGGATGAGAATGGCAAATTTCTCAGGACTGAGGATAAAGGCTACGTTAAACTTTCAGCTGATGCTGCTGCTGAGAAAAAGAGAGGGCGAGAAGATACTACTGTCGCCGATGCCTCTCAGGTAAATATATATCTATACTCTCGCCGGAGTTATTTTCGCATTAGCAAAGATCCAACTGAAGATCTAGAAACAAGCACTCTACTTAAACTTATTTTAAAAATATGTGCAAATATATTTTTAAAATATATATCTATATTTGCCTCTGCTTGTTCCGAGATCTGATAGATGTGTCTTTGATGATATTCAATTTTCAGCGCCCAAAGAAATCTAGGCCATCTCCCGCCGAGGCAGCTGAACAACTCCGCCGGCTTGTGGCTGAAAATTTGCCTCCTCCATCAACTCCTTTTGAACCTGTCAAAGAAACTATTCCTCTCCAGGGAAATCTTGAATCACTCGCCGATCAAACCAACCAGGATAACCCCAACAAGCCCGTCAATCAATCTTTAGAGGATAATTCTAACATGCTCGTCGACCAGTCTGCAAAGAGTAGTTTCAACAATCCTCCTGCTATTGAAAATATAGAAGAGATGAATCTTGACTCGGAAACGTGTCCCAAGAACAATGACCGCCCTGACATGGATCTGGATACTTCCAACGTGTCAACTGCTCAGCATACTGCTGATGTTTCTGCCCTTGAGTCGCACCTTGCTGGTTTAGTCGTTCTTGATAGATTGCCTCGGCATCCCCTTCTTCCTCCAGGTACTACCGGCCCTGGAACCTTGCAAGTGACTGCTCCTAACATGCTCGCCGAAGCATTTGACAAACTCAGTGTGGCGGATGATTGCATGGACCACGAGTATTATGAAACTTTGGCCCAATATAGTCGCCCTGGGTTTGTGCATCACCCAAAATTCCATACAGCCGCAGAGGTCATTCCTTATCAAGAACATTTCAATCTTTTCAATATGGTGAGTATTTTTGTGAGATTGCATCATATTTAGCTCTTGTCCTCATTTGAGACTTATGCTTGTTGTGTGCATTCTCAGCACTTTCACCACTGCTTGAGTGTTGGCTCACTCCTTGAAGGCCTTGGTCGGAGGAACATCAATCTCCAGAATGAAATCACTCAGCTGAAACAGGATGCCGTGGTTCGTGGCCAAGAAGTTGAGAGATTAAAGAACGAGATCAAAGCTCGAAGTCTGACAGTCACTGCTCAGCAGGGTAAGTTTCTTCATATCTCTCATTGCTGTATTATCTTTCTTTTGTTTTACTTCTTTCGCCGACCCTTAGATTTCCTGCCCTCCAAGGTTGCCATTCCTCTGACGACGATAGGCTTAGGCGAGCTGACTCTGAAATCGAGAGACTTAATAATAGCAACCTTAAACAGTGTAATCAACTATTCCTCTTCCAAAAGGACCTTAAGTGGTGCCGCCGAGAGTTGGATCAGGACGTAGATATTATAAGAAATCTTTGTAATACTTATCAAGCTGCTCGATCGGAATTAGGCCAAATGATTAGCCAACGAGATGATGCGCTTCGCCGAGAAGAGTTAACTCTTGCTGCCAAGGTAGCAGCCGAGACAAGCCATAAGCGAGCTTCCTTCCTTTGGAAAGAAGAGAAATCCAGAGCTGATAAATTAGCTTCTCAGATTATTAGCCTGAGTACTGAAAAAGAAATCGCCGAGTTTCAGATTCAGCGTTGGAAAGATTCAGCGGCGAGACAAGAAGCTTTGAAAATTGAGTTGTATCAGCAATGCTCTGACCAACATCGCCGAATAGAACAAATGTTAGGTCCGTGTGCTAACGAAAACTTCGAGTTTCATATGACTCAGTTTAGGGAAGCACAAGAGGGTATGCGAGATCATGTCCGCGACCTAGAAGGTAGCTTTTATAGGATTTACTCATGACTTGTCATGCTTATGTTTATTTTCCCTCTTCCTCACCATATCATTCTTTCTCTTTGCCTCAGCAACCATTCAGAAGCTGAAGAATGAAGCTGACCAGAATCAGGAGGTCATCAAAGGTTGTCATGAACTGGAGACCAAGGTCCAAGATCTTTCTGACCAGCTCAAGGAGCACCAGCTGTGCCTCGGCAAGATAGATGAGTTGTCTGAAAAGCTCAAAGAGCATGACTCCTGTGCTGGCCAACTCGCCGATCTAAACAAACGACTTCTCGACCACGCCTCTTGTGCTGGCAAGCTTCAAGAGCTAGAGAGTGCCCGAGATAGTCTTCAAATTGAGCTCTCCGATGCCACGGATGATGTCCAATATTGGCAGGAGCGTCACAGGAATGATGTAATCAATGCCTCCTTCCTCGGTGCTCAGGATTTTGCTTACAAAGTTCTGCCTCTGCATAATGTAGAGATTCCCTCGGCCTACAGGCGTCTCACTCCAGAACAACTTGCCGAGCAAGAGAAGATAACTGCCAAAGGCAAAGAGGTGCTGATTGCAGAAGAGAATGAAGAAGAGGCTGAGGAAGAAAATGAAGTAGAGGAAGAAGAGGAGCAGTGGTCTGAGGAGGAAAGCTCAGAGGATGAAGCTGAAAATGCAATTCCCAAGGGACAAAATCTATCCCTTGTTGCTTTTGCCGAAAAGGTTGGATGGCAGGCTTCAGGATCGGCGACTGTTACTGCTAGTGAGCCAGTCGCCGAGCAATGTAAGGAGGTGATTGTTATTGCCGACGAGCAGAGAACGGGAAATCTTGGCGAGCCAAATGCTGCTGGAACTGTTGAAAATGTTTGCCATCCTGATGATAGTGGGACAGGCGACATAGGTGCAGAGCTTCTCGGCGACCATGATCAGGACAAGCCTCCTACACCCAAGAGTCCTTTTGCGGATCCTAGGTGTTAGAGTAACTTTACTTCTGCTTTCTAGGTGCTAAGGAAGATAGATTGTTATTTCCTTTAGTTTTTGTATCTTTTGTGCTATCTTTGACTTTCCTGCAATGAACCCCTTTCCTCTGAACGCTGTTTTGGTGAATGTTTAATGATATCTGTTTCGCTTTCAATGCGCCATTTTCCTTTGTTATACTGGACATGTCTTCTGCTATCTTGTCTTCAGAGATTTAACCTTGCCAAAGAGTGAAACCCTGTCCCTCGCACAGCCAACAATTTCCGGACCATTGAACTAACAATTTATTAGAGCAGCAGGGTAGACCCCAGCCATAACCATTACTTGTGCCCGTCGGCGATCTAATATAAGTAGAATGGGTTGCCCTCATAGACTTCAATACACTCCGCCAGGAGTGATGCTATGGCGTAGACGGATTAACACACCAACGGAACCGTCGATGTGATGCTACAGCAAAAGGGTTCTTATTTCCTTACAAACACTTACAGATCAACAAGTAACATGACTGGTCTTACAACTAGCCTGGGTTGGACTAACCATTGCGATAAGGGCATTCACTCGTTTGGCAATAACTTTCGGCGTAAGAGGTTTTGACTCTTAGTTGATTTGGGCATTATGCCTCTATTGATGGCACTTGGCCTTGGTACCTGATCAGGGTTTTGTGTGGCATTTATAGCCTGCGACTGAGTACTTTGCCTCAGCTGCCATGCTCTTTGAGCTTTAAAATTTTATCACTGCAGTTAGACTACTCAGTGAGTGAAAGTGCAAATGACTCCATGATTTGTTAACGGGGTTCGGCGCATGATAGCAAACCTACGTCCCCGGATCTTATTTGCTGCTATTTTACACAAGCTAATAAGATTTCTTGGGTATTATGCCCGCCCAAGACTTCGGATTTTACATGGTATCCCTCAAGGATAGTACTTCTTAAGGAACCTGGCGTTCCAAGGATGTTCAAGTTGCACGCCATGCTCATCAATCAGTACGTATGCTCCTGGTCCAGCCACTCTTTTGACGATGTAAGGGCCATCCCACACAGGTTCCAGCTTCCTGCACCCTTCTCGTTGAGATGGGGGAACTTCTCGGAGCACAAGCTCGCCGGGTGAGTATTCTCTTGGAATCACTCGCTTGTTATATTCTCTTGCTAATCGCCGATGATAATTCTCCATGTGTGTAAGGGCGATCAGTCGCTGCTCCTCTAAGTCATCTAGCTTGGCTAGGATTAGGTCTGTGTTCAGATTCTTTTCCCATGCCTCATGCTTTGTAGTGGGCAGAATTACTTCAGATGGAAGTACTGCCTCAGCGCCGAAGGTAAGTAAGAAAGGAGATGCTCCAGTTGCTTCTCGAACCGTAGTTCTATACGACCATAGAACATTGTGTAAATGCTCACACCATGCCTTTTTATGCTTTTCCAATCTTTTCTTCAATCCCATACCAATAGTCTTATTGGTGGCTTCTGCCTGGCCATTACTCTGGGGGTATAAGGGAGTTGATTTTCCCAGTTTGACGCTGTAATGGGCAAGTAGCTTCCTTATGTTGTCGCCGACCAGCTCTTTCCCATTATCGGTACATATCTCCGCCGGTACACCAAATCTGCAAAATATGTTCTCCCAAATGAATGTGAACACTTCTTGTCCTGTTTTCTTCCTGATAGCTTTAGCTTCACACCATTTGGTGAAATAGTCTGTCGCCACAATGATGTACTTCCGCTGGCCAGAGCCTGTAGTTAGTGGACCAATAATATCAATGCCCCATTTGGCGAAAGGCCAAGGGCTGAGCACTGAATTTAATGATGTCGCCGGCGCTTTAATTCTTCTTCCATATAGCTGGCATGGTTTGCATCGCTGAACATATTCCTTTGCATCTCTATTCATCCAAGGCCAGTAGTATCCTTGCATTCTGACCTTCAAGGCTAAAGCTCTTTGGCCACCATGATTTCCACAGTCTCCTTCATGAATCTCCTTTAATAATTTATTACCTTCCTCCCTTGACACACACCGCAGAAGTGGTCCAGAGAATGACCGGCGATATAGGATTCCATCTCGGAGTTCATAGTTCGTCGAGCGGCTAATGATCTGATGAGCCCAGATTTGATTTCCTGGCAAGGTTAAGTGGTCTAAATAATACCGTATCGGCGATCTCCAATCTGTTTCTGCTGATTCTTCAACACTTGTTGTTAATACTTCCCATTGCCTTGGTGCTGTTACTGATGGCTGCATTACCCTTTCAATAGCTATTGAAGGAACATCTGGATCTGTCATCATAGAGGAGATAAACGCCAATGCGTCGGCGTGCCTGTTATCTTTTCTGCAGATGTGGCGAAACTTGATACCTGTGATCCTCTGGGCATACTCCCTAGCAAGTTTTAGGTACTTCTGCATAGATGGGTCTGCTGTCTGGTATTGTCCAGATATTTGTCGAATCACCAGTTGGGAGTCACTTGTCAATCTAACATTGCTGATTTTCATTTCGATGAGTATCCGCATTGCATGAATGACTGCTTCGTACTCTGCCTCATTGTTAGTCGCCGAGAATTCTAATCTTAGCGAATGCACTATCCTGGCTCCTTTCGGCGAGATAAGAACAATTCCAATTCCATTTCCTTCTTTATTCGACGAACCATCTACATAAACCTCCCATCCATCAGGCCTGCACTTCAATAAATCTGGTACTTCATGCTCTTGTTCATCCAAGGAGGATGGGATTTCTTCTATCTCTTCTTCTTCATCTATTGGGAAGTCGGCGAGGAAGTCAGCAATGACCTGAGACCGCTGAGCTGTGCGTATTTCATATTGGACGCCGAACTGTTCAATCTGCTGATTCCACTTGGCGATGCGTCCCACTCGCTGAGAGCTGTGCAAGATAGACTCTATTGGAGTTTTTGTGAGGACCACAATAGGATGGGCATGAAAATATGGGCGTAATCGCTGAGATGCGAAAACTAAAGCCAGAATCAACTGCTCCATTTTGGTATAATTCTTCTCTGCTCCTTGTAGTGTTCGACTAATATAGTATATAGGTGTTTCTCCACCTTTGGTTCTTACAAGTACTGCGCTTATAGCAAAAGGTGTAGCGGCGAGATATACCCTGAGTTCCTCGCCGTGCTCAGGTGGCTGAATTGCTGGGAGAGTAGCGAGATACTTTTTAATACCCTGAAATGCAGCTTCATGTGCCTCAGTCCAGTTGAACTTTTCTCCCTTCTTCAATGTCTGGAAAAACAGCTTGCACTTATCGGAGAATCTGGAGATGAATCTGTTGAGAGACGCCAAAGTCCCATTGAGCCGCATAACATCTTTGACAGTGACCGGCGAGGGCATCTCTATGATTGCTTTAATCTTGGCTTGATCAGCTTCCACTCCCTTCTTGGTGACGACATATCCCAAGAATTTTCCTGAAGTCACGCCGAAAACGCATTTTGCTGGATTGATCTTGAGCTTAGTAACACGCATATGGTTAAATATTTCTCTTAGGTCTTCCACATGAGTTTGTTTCTTCTTACTCTTGACAAGCATGTCGTCGACATAGACTTCCATCGTCTTCCCAATCCATTTCTCAAACATTTTCTGTGCCATCTCTTGATAAGTGGCGCCAGCATTCTTCAATCCAAACGGCATCCGAGTGTAACAAAATAACCCCTTAGTAGAGAAGAAAGCTGTATGCTTCTGATCTTCCTCCGCCAAAGGTATTTGGTTATATCCTGAATAACCATCCATAAATGATAACAGCTCATGACCTGATGTAGCATCCACAGTCTGGTCAATACTTGGCAATGGGAAACTATTCTTGGGACAAGCTCTGTTAAGGTCACTGAAATCAATGCAGATCCTTACTCCCTTGTTCTTCTTTGGTACCACCACCATGTTGGCTATCCACTGTGGATATTGTACTGGTCTTATTATACCAGATGCCTTCATTTTGTCGATTTCTGCCTCTACTGCTTCTTTATAGGCTGGGGCCAATTTCCTTATTCTTTGCCTGAATGGTCTGACCTTTGGATCAATATCAAGCTTGTGACATGCTATCGCCGGGTCAATCCCTGGCATCTCATTCATGCCCCAAGCAAAGACATCAACATACTCCTTCAGTAGTGCTAGTATCCTCGCCGACTCATCTTCAGATAATAGAGTACCAATTTTTACCATCTTTGGCTCTTGTTCATTGCCGATATTAACATCCTTGGTAGGTTCCACCGCCGTGAAATGTAACTCGGGCTCTCCCATCGGCGATGGTTCCTTTAATTGCTATAAGATCTTATCTCCAGATTTCGCCGAGTCTTCCACTGAATTTACTGAATGCACATAAGTGGCTGGGTTGGCGATGAAGTCTAGAATTTCTTGTGACAATTTCGCTTCCTTGCCGAGCTTCTTTTTCTCTGCAATTTTCACTTTTCGATTTTCTCGCATCTGTACATCTGCCGAGTTGCACGCCTTGGCCACTGCTAAATCTCCCACATACTCGGCGAGTCCAAATGGTGTTGGGAATCTTAAGCGCTGATGATAAGTAGAAGGAACCCCTTTCAGACTGTGAAGCCATGGTCTTCCCAAAATTGCCGCATACGGCGAGTCAACATCCACAATACAAAAAGTAGTTTTCAAGAAATAGTCATCACAGATTTTGACTTTAAATTCAATTTCTCCTTTAGGCTTAGAAGCAATGCCATTGAACCCATAAATGTTATAAGAAGATACTGTCGGCGAAGGGATTTTATTATCCTTTACCTTCATTGCCTCGAAGACATTATTAAATAAGATGTCCACAGAACTTCCCGGGTCAATGAGCACTTTGGGCAGCCTAAACCCCTCCACCTGAATGGTAAGAACCAAAGGATTGTTATGATTCCTTCCTTCTGGCGGAATTTCTTCGGCGGAGAACCCAACACATGCTTTCATCCATTCCTGCAACGGTTCTTGCTTAACGGCGACACTACAGATCTCATTTCCCATATTATCTCGCTTATGGACTCGAGACATGACATTATCATGAAATTCATCTCTAGTGATTTTTGAGTGTACAATGGAAAAACAATCCAACTCCATCAAATCTCGCTCAACCTTTACCTCGTACACATTTGGGATATGAGCTGGGATAGCCTGAATTGGCTGAACCAGGAGAGGAGGTGGCGGCGGTAATTCTAGGAAATCCTGAAATTTCCCCATGCTGACGAATCGATGGACTTCTTGCTGCACGCCAGTACAATTCTCAGTTGTATGGCCATGAAACTGGTGAAATTGACAGAATGAATTAGTATTGGCTGGCGGGACCCTTGGGTTTCCTCTGTTGTAAGGATAACGGATATCATCCCTACAGTTTGAACTTTCAATCTGACCAAATGCATATGTATAAGAAACACGCAACTTGGGCAAAGTAGCATCTTGGAAAGGTTGCTGGTTGCCTCTACCAAACTTTCTATTATCCCCATTATATCTTCTGTCTCCATTCCCATTTCGCCGATTATCTCTTCCTCCTCGTCCGTAATTGCCTCCCCTGTTGTCTTGCTTATCTCGCCCATCATAATTTCCTCGCTTCTGGGAGTTCCAATGTTGCTCGGCGGTGACTTGCTGCTTTCCTGCCTCGGAAACTACTATCGCCGAGGAGGGATTCTGCGCCGACTTCCTCTGTTCCGCCTTCAACCATTCTTTCTTGATTTCTTCTTGATCTTCCGGCGATAAGCTATTGATCGAGTGAATTTGTTTTGCTCTTTCCTTCTTTAGTCGCAACTCTCTTCTCTGATTTCTTCAAAACTTAACCATTCATCTTGCATTGCCCTCAAGGTCAGCAAATCTTGAGGCATGTTCCAAAACAACTTCTGGTACAGCTGGTCAGTAGTCTCCATAGCGCTAAGAAATGATCTTATTTTCTCCTTTTCAGTAACTTCTGATCCTACCTCGCCGCTTGCTTTTCTCCATCTTGTAATAAAAACTTTATAAGTCTCCGAGGGTCTTCTCTTAACATTGAACAATCTTTCCACGCCAGGCCGGCCTCTATTATTTTGAATAAAAGCATGCAAGAATCTGCTTTCTAACTTCTCATAGGATTTGATTTTTCCTTCCTCCAGCCCGTCAAACCAAGCTAGGGCTTCATCCTTCAGGGTAGCAGGGAAAGCCATACACATTATAGGATCTGACCCTACCCAGGCTGCCATATCTCGCTTATAGGCTTTCGAGTGCTGTGTTGGATCTCCAGTTCCATCATAGAAATAGGTGAACTTTGGGGGAGAGTACTTGGGAGATACGCGCCCATACGTAATACAGTCATGAAAAGGTGTTTTTTGTGCTTCTATAAGTGCAACCTTATACCTTGATTCCCTCGAAGACCCACTTAATGCTTCCACCTTATTTTTTAGCCGGCGCAGGTCCTCCTTCATCTCCTTATCTACTTTGCTCTTTCGCTTGGAGCTGCTACGATCTTTATCCTTCCCAGGTAAATTTATCCTCCTGCCTCTTTCGTCATACTTCGCCGATGAATCTGAGATTTCGGGCGAGCTAGTTCCACTCTTTTCAATTCGGCGAGATGAACGCGTATGGGAATGAGACTCTTGGCGAGATGTATGAGTATGGGACCCATGACGAGAGGAATGCGCATGGCGAGTTGAGTGCGAGTGGGACCCATGACCTTTGTTCTGTGCCGCCATCAACTCTCTATGGCTCTGAAGTACTGTCTCCATTTGCAGTTGCATTTGCCTCTCAAACTGACTAGCCTGCCTGCTGTTGGCCTCAAGAATTTGCCTCAGCAATGTTTCTGTAGTATTTGTGGATCCGGTGTTGTCTGCTATTACTACTGGGCGAGTTACAGTTGCTCCTGGCACTAATACTGCATCATTTCTACTGGCCGCATGTGGGGTTTCTGCTACCACTGCTGGAACTTCTTCTGCCGCGTGAAGTGCTTCTTCGCCAGCATCCTGTACTAATTGTTGCTGAATGTTGGCTTCCACTGCTCCTACTGTGGTTGCATTCTGAGATGTTCCTCCTGCATTCGATGTTTCTCCCAGGGTAAATCTTCCATCACCAACCTGCTCGCCGTGAGCATTTGCTTCTATTGCGCTACTGATTCTCGTTAGCATTGGATTAGGTTCAGGCGACCTATCTGCATTCTCAAAACGAGTAATATCCTCCATGTGAACCACTTCTTGGCGGACCACTCGCTGGATAGGTGATCGGCGAGATGAACTTGCCACATTAGGATCCACTGGTCCAGCTAGTTCCATTGCTCTGCTTCTAGTATTATGACCACTTGGGAGTGTCGCCGGTGTAGGAAGTATAGGGTGTCGAGGAGGCTTACCCGCCAGGGCTTTACCACTTCTTCCTCTAGGACCCATTCGCCGAGATACTGTAAAAGAAGACAAACACACTTCCTGACAGTATTGCTCTGTTAGTACTGTGGGTAAATGCCAAATAAGTTAGTTGGATTACTTTTCAGAATATTGATGAATGAAACACCAAAAAGGACAGCTTTACATCACGTGATGTACAGATGATGATCTAAGCATGACGAAAATTGCAAAACATTCTATGTGATTGTGATTTTGAAATCAAAATGATAGTACGACCAATATCTCAAAAAACAGCTTAATAAGCTTTGGGATGTAATTTTCTTTATGAAACTGAAGTTCATACTAAGCATGGAACTAACTCTCTTTTTGCCGGAAATATATATCTATATTTGAAAAAATCCGACCAAAAATGACAATTTTCATCTAAACGACTGGCTCTCCTACTGCTCATGTGAGAAAAGTGAAATATGTGATGAAACTATCGCAACACACAGACCAACCTTCATGTATAACTGGAACAGTACCTAATCCAGCAAGATTTCTCAAAATAGTATAAGATGCCTTTTGAAACCCCAATCTACTTCTAAAACATACCAAAAATGCCCTAATTTTTCCAATTTTATCAAAGTTGCCCAGGAGAACCATTGCAACAAAACTGCTGACATGCCTTATGAGGCGAAGCGAAGAGGAAATCATGAAAAACTCTTATACAGCGAATATAGCTGCTATAAATAGTATGATACTGTTACTAAGACATAACGGCGACCTGAAAACTCATACGCTATACTATATATAGAAACTGAAATCATATAGCAACATCTCAAATCATAAACCATAAGACATACCATGTTAAACAAAATAAGACAGGAATCATACTGAAAATGCTACACAATAATCATAATCTCCTTATATGGCAAGTAAAATGACTAACACACCTCCAGCGAGTTCAATCACATGTGAATCATACCGTATATAGAAAGGAAGAGAAGTAACAGTAAGCAGAATGTCTCTAAATGGATATAGCAGAAAAGATGATGACCTTATCGGCGATTATATCATACTATTTATAGAAACAAAAGAGCATATGATACTTTCAACAGAGCAAGTATAAGAGGACAGATCAAAAAAATTCACAAGTTCAAAACCTTTTCTAGCGCCAAAATGTAACTGTGTAAAATCCCGATGGTTAGATCTTACACAGTACACCCAAATATGATACCCCAATATACACACAACCATTCCCAAAGCATACATCCATACCAATGTCATAAGAAATATAAAGGAGATAGAGTTAGAGATACTTGACAAGCTGATTTACTTGGTTCGCCCATAAGAAAGGACTACATCCAAGGTTTCCACTATATAAGTATAATTACATCACTCCATTACCTTGCTAATCTTTGTGTTTAATTCCTTAAGCAAGAACCCTAACTTTAGTCTTGGGCTGTAGAGAGCAAGTAGAATACTTTTCCTCTCTCCAGACCAATCCCAAATGTGTCCAACCCCTTTCTCAGTGGGTTAGCTCACTATTTATAGACCTTTTACATAGTGGTAAACAGCTAATACAAACAAAGTTATACTGACACTATTTGTCATGACTCGCCGACACATATACCTCGGCGAGTTCATTCTATACTTATCAAACATAGACGAGAGAATCTTCTTAGAGATAAAGTTGATGACGTGTCTTCCACCGAGTCAACTAGTCAACCTGACAATATATCCGTTCTGACTTCTCTTAAATGCTCACCTAACTATCACCTAACTTTCACCTAACAATTGGCGACAGGTCTTTCACTCGTTGGCACCTTACTCGCTGATGCCCTACTCGCTGGTACCATACTCGCTCATCCTTATATCGCCCGTCTGTGTCACTCGTTGATCCAGGACATCTCGGCTGCATCCTTTTCATACAACAGCCCATCTAAGATGCTTTTCTATCGGATAGGTATTTTCTACCCTTACACCCATTGCATCTTGTATCTTCTCCTTACATTTGTACCTTGATTATTTGATTAGGGTTCCTACTTGTGATTCAAATATCTAATGGCTGTTGGGTGTGAAGTCTATATGCAGATTTTACACTCGCACAGTTTGGCGCTAGAAACAGGGATGATTAAAACAACTTAGGGTTTGCCTGTATTTTGAAATTCCAAAAATAAAGATTTACCAATTCCGGTGATAGTTCCGGCGGGTTCAGTAACATATCTAGCAGCTTTGGTGGTGGATGCAGCGAGTTCAAACAGTAGATCCGGCAGATTCAGTAGTTTCCAGGGGTATTTCAGTCGCAAATCTACGAGTTTCAGATTTCCTGTTCAAGAAAAAGGAAAAAAGGAAAAGTGCAGTTATTAAGACCCGACATAAAAGCTTCACCAACAGTGAAATCCAAGCTTCACCTCCAAACAGATCTAACACGAGAAATCTCTTTCTTATTTCTTTTTATGTTTAATATTCCAGATCTATGAATTTTGAAGACAAAAAATTGGGTTTTTTGGAGCTAAAAATCACGATCCAAAATGAATTTTGTTAACAAATCTACCATCAGTAGATTCAGAAGAGCAAACCCATTTAAAACTTTTGAAACCAGATTTGGGATCTTTCTTTTAAATCAAACAGAGCCATTGGATATTATTATTTCCGTTTCAAATTGACATACAGTAGACCAAATGCATTATGATTAAAAAAACGGATTTCGATGTTCTCTTTGTCGAACAATCAAGCATAGCTAATTTTGTTTTCAACCACAAATGATCGAATCTGTTTTCGATCACTGACATCATTGATTTTTGAACTGCAGCATTAAGAAAGCTCGATGAGTTAGAACTATCGTAGTTGAAATTTAGCGGAAGACGCCTGATAAGGAATTCTTGCTTCGCCAATACCATCTTCAGAGTAGTCATCTCGGAGCTACCTCAGTCGAAGAAACAAATCTGGGAAGCAATTGTCTGAAATTCTCAATGCTACTCATTCTCAACGCTACACAGAGCTCGGGGGCAGAATCCCATGTCGCTGTTTAAACTACGTCAAAATTTTGTCTCGAAGAAGCTGCAAGAATTCTTGAATTCATTCGACAGTAAAACTTCAAAAAACAAAAGGACAGTAAAGCTTGGTACACGCCAATTCATCTCCATAGTGGAAACATTTTCGAAGCAACCTAATTCAACAACCTGAACTTCGAATGGAAATGGCAACCCAATCTCTCTTCGACGACAGTTTCGCCCTCTTAACGATGACTACACACTTGAACTTCTTCGAAGTAACTTGGATCATGATGACTCACCTTCAATGGTAACAAATACTCAACTTCTATGGCCCAATTTCGATGATTCAACTGCGATAACTCAGCCACTTCGGAGCATATTCGTCACCAACAACAGTCACCTCAGAACCAGAATAACCAATTCGAAGACAACCCATTCTTCGACGGACAACTGGATGCAATTTAATGGAAGTTCGATGGCAGTATTGATTATAGCTTCGGCGACTAGCGACATCAACTTCGATCAGTTACCTCATCTTCGGAAGGAAGCATCGAAGCAAACATCCAAGCAATCAGCGAAGGAACCATCGAAACAACACCTCCTCCTCGGAAGGAAGCATCGAATCCCTGTGAGACAAGCATCCAAGTTTCACTGAGAGAGCACCAACGCAACTATCTCAAACATAATCATGGCTACAACCTCGAAGCATGAACTCAGCTCAGGAATGACCAAAAAACTCAGGCACCCATAATGACGAAACTCGAACGATAGTAAAACACGACAAGGCAGTCAGCTTACCAACCATGGAGGCAGTCAACTTCGATGCCGATAGCATAACATCAACAATCTCGAAGCAGTAAACTCCACTGCACCTCCTCGATGATACAACATCACTTCGATCAAGACGGCAACGATAAACTTCACCAACCACCTTCGATGACCTAACATCAACAGCTCAACTTCGAAGCTTCGATGGCTCAAAGTCAAGCTTCAGCTACCAACCTCGGTGTATATTTAAGTCCGAAGACATCAAACCTCGGAGCAACCAGCGAAGAATAAAAGATACAACGATTAGCTCGATGAAGACATATTATCTCAATCAAGACACGAAGCCAGCATACAAAGTCAAACTCAAACTCGATCTCATCAAAACCAGCTTCAATCACCAATTCAAAACTCACACACTAACTCAGGTTTTTTTTTTTCCAAATATAAAAAGAACACCAAAATCAGGAAGTAAATCACTGTTTTTCCAATATTTGGCCTCACCAATAGCTACCCACAGGAAAATTCAGTACACCAGGAAGTAAACCAGCTTCAGATCCTCCACCACCACCATTTTTCACTTTAGAAGACCGTGTTGATTTTTCACCCGAGTCTTGTATATCATGACCGTGTTGAGAATCACGAAGTAGGGAAAAGGATCCCCCAATTGAGGATATAGTGATATGGGATAAAAATAACATGGTTTAGTGACACGTAGGAGATATTAGCCACGTATCAATGGCATCGGGATTTAGTTTATATTTGAAACAAAGCAAAGTAACATGTCACCATCAGAGCGAATGAATTTAGTAACTTAGCAGTTGTCAACTTGCATGAAGAGAAATCCGTATTGCTCTCTTGGGACATGGATAATGACGTTATGGATAAGAAGATACACTTGTCATCCAAAAGCAAAATATCTTTGGGGGAGTCAACATGCATCATGAAGTGTCAATCTGGAGAAACCTTCTCACTATAGCAGGACAGAGATTTACAAAGTTCGATCACGCAATCAGACCAAATATTATTGGACTATCCAGCTCGTCGGTGCAAGGCAATTTCTTCGAAACAACTTCCGCGGTCAATTACTAAAAATGGGGGAGAATTTCTAAACACTTCTCTTGCTACTTTAAAAGTTTTTGAATGTTCATGCATCTCTCATGCTTAGAATAACGATCACGCAAGTCGTACGTTAGGCCATTACGCCATTATATACAAGTCATAGATTTCTTCCTTGCAACATGCTAGATTCTTTAAAAGTCGATTGATTCGCTTCCTCCCACCTCGAGGGGCATCAATATCGAAGTTCCAAACTAAGTTTATATCCTGAAATAGGAGTTCTAATTATATTAGTTTCTTTATAAAATCGATCAAATCGCTTCATCTCACCTCGAGGGGCGTGAATATCGAAAAAAGATTATTAGCTTCGAATTAAGAGAAATAGTGCAATTATAAAGTTTCAGGCACATACCAAAATAAATGAGATCGACCATCTCCTTCCACCCTGAAGGGATAGGGCACCAAATGATTATGTTTAAAGATCGAACCATCTCTTTCTACCTCGAAAGAGTGGGGGTATCGAGTATGTTTATATAACATCGAGCAATATGCAACGGTAAGGAAGTTAAAGAATTTTTGAGTCACCAATTAGCATTTTTATGCCGTAGATTTATTAAGTCTCCTCTCGATACACATATCACATTACGTATAGAAGTATACTTGTCACATTATGACACATTCGAATCTCCTCAGCTTTATGCAATCTTCGATTTCGCACACTATTATGTTATAAACGAATTATGCTCATCGCAAACAGCTCGATACAACCTCCAGATCCTCCTCGACGAGGCAAAGTCCTACGTGATTAGGCACATATCCTAAGGCTTTGACGCCATGAAAACAAACAGGCCATGACGCCTAAATAAGACAATCTAGTTGATCAGAATTCGGTTATGGTAGCGAGGAAAACTTCGAAAAACACGGGAAACTCGCCAGCATCAACAACTCAAGTCTTGATGGCTTCGGCTACACCTTCGATCAAGTCCATCCACTCCTCGACGGCTACACAACTTATCCTCCACGAAGCAGCTTCAGCCATTATGATCCTCACCTTCGATGGTTATATACACTCAACATCGATGACCCAGTTCATATAACCCATACAGTTTACCTCTCGACGGTCAATATGTATCAAGGAAGCACCACTGAATTAGCATTCTGCATGAGGGAACAAACAAGTTCAACCATCGAGCAACTTTCTTCTTTGAGCATCAACCAACCTTGTTCTCGGAGCTACTACAGCTCGCAGCCACCATCAACAAATTCCACTTTGATCCGAAGACACCAACAATCCTACTTCGGAGCACTAATCAACCACTATCATCTCAGAACAAAAAGTGTGTACAGCGAAGAAGCTTCGATGCTTTAAACATCAGCTGTCTCGGACCAAACTCTACTTCGATGCCTCACTTCGGCAACATCATCCTCGAAGAAACCTATCGAAAATATCAACCGTGAAGCCATCTCAATCTCATCTCGGAAGCAATCTCGGAGAAGCCATCTAGGAAGCCATCTCGGATGCAACTTCGATGACTGTTTACTCACCTTCGATACTCAACTTCGATGCTTAGCTAAGTACGTAATCTCGGAGCCATCGTCATCAAGCAACAATATAACAACAACGAAGAAACTTCGGTGCCTCAACATCAGTTACCTCTTCAAGCTCCGAAGCAAACACTCGAGGAAACTTCGACGATTCAACATCAGTAACTTCGGAGTGCCAGTTCAGCTAATAACCAAGCAGCTTCGCAAACCCACCTTCGATCCTGATAACCAGTCCATCTCATTGAAGCAGCATCTCCGTAGCAACTCCGGTGGCAAAGAATGGCAAGACTAATTTGATTGGGGAAACGAACTCAACTTCGATGGATCAGTGGCCTCAAAGCACAATAATGCAACTCGCTGAAGGAAGCAAACCCAAAAGAAAGTATTCAACGTTCTCGGGACAGTCAACATGCATCGATAGCTCGAAGCAGCAATTACATCGACCTCGGATAAGCAAGCTCCGATCACAACAAAGTTCTATTTGCTTAGGCATATCTCCTAAAGCTCTGATGCCATCAAAGAGAATAGGCCATGGCGCCATATCTTCACCAGTGCCTCGTCGCAAAAACAAAAAGGCTGTCACGCCGAGGCAAAAAACACCAATAAAAAGGCTGAAACGCCAAGGCAGAAAAAGCCAAAAACAAAAAGGCTTTAACGCCAAGGCAAAAAACGCCAAAAAATAAAAAGTCCTCGAATAGCAGGCACAGAGATGATGTACATGTAGTCGTAAGGGCCCTACGAGCTATATGGCACAGTCCTCTACCCACAAGACACCCCGTTAGCGGTGGGTACTTTGCATCAAAGCTATATAAGCCGAGACGCATTTGAACCCACTACCATACGACCTCTCTTTTGAGGCGTCGAGGGGACGATAAATGGGATTAACATCTACCTTTAGAGGTGGATGGAACCCCGAGGCAGCTAATTAGCTTTCACATTCACGGGAATGGCAAGCGAGTTACGCAGCCGAGGGACCTCCTCAAAAAAAATTAAACACAGCCTTGAGGAGGGGCTAGCGAGAAAAGAAGAAGTTGAACTCCAGGCCGCGATAGGAGAACAGTACCATGTCTAAGCTCCAGCCTTGACCGGCACTCCCCCATTGTGCTACTTTATTATCGAGACACATAGCAGCTACCCACCATAAGTTTCCTACTCTACTTGGGATAAATGGGTTATCAGAACACCACCATGTTCTCTCGGAGGATACTTAGTATCTTCGATACCCACCTAACGTACTGAGGCAGAACGGGTACCTATGGTCTCGATAGCCAGCGTTTTGCTTAAAACCAGCGCGAGTAGCTCAAAGCCTTTGGGAAGGGTGATCCGTACGCCCCCACTAGCTTGGTTACTGCCTCCCACATCGAAGTAAGCCCCGAAGTTGCACTCTAAGTAACCTTAGGAGCCTATAGTTTGTAAGGTAAACTTCGTGCCTGATCACGAGTTACCAGGCAAGAAATGCATCGAAGAAAAGTATGTGCCTGATCACGTCATACTACAACAACTATACATCGAAGAAAAGCATGACTCGATCAAGAAAAAGAAAAACTTCATTGAAGAATGATTCAAAAATATACTTTATC
>JAJJMA010347390.1:0-11781 GCA_023529015.1 Papaver nudicaule
ATTCTTGATTTAGATTTCCGAATTGGGATATATACTAAGTAGTAGAGCCCTTGAAGACGAGGACTGTGAAGACAAAGAAGACATCAATTATTCTTCATCGACAAAAGGTTAGTAGGAGTTATGACTTTTATGGAAATTCTTCTATTCTACTTTCTCTATCTTTCGAAATAGTCGTCTACTTTAGTAGAGATACTAATAGCGATTGAGATCGTGTTCTTGTCTACATGACCATGAGTTATGTTGGTATTTGTTCCCACGAATACTAAGGTTACAAGAATGCATGAGATAGATTCGAGACCATTTGTCCATTGCAATGGTTTGCTTGCAAATCACTTGTTGGATATGGGTGAATCTAAAGGAGTACTCTTGAGCAAGAGTCCAGTGGATTATAGCTGAGGGCGTCTAACACGTCTAAGTACTGGTCCAGTCCAGAACTTCTAGCGGATCCAAGTTAAACCCTAATTTGAAAAACGACGGTTCCCGAACCGTACGGTGAACAGTGACCTGGGAATTTTTTCTGAGTTCCAAACCTTCAATTTGTACGCGTACTAGTACGTGAACCTCAGATTCGATGCATTTGGTCGTGATTCAGATGGACGGTTTGCGAACCGCCCAAAGTGAATATTCTCTGGATTTTCACACGGGTTAAACTCTGACTCCTTATCTCTTAGTTAGACTTGGTTATCACGAAAATATATTCTGTGGTCCATCTAACGGTTCTCAATGTGTCAATAAGATAAAGATTATCTCTGGCCTGTTGGATATCAATCTTGAAGTGTTTTTGAGCTAACAAAACATTTGGCAGATAAATGATAAAAGATTTCCAATTGAGATAAATCTAGGTTTCTTGGTTTGCAAGTTAGGGTTTCCTAAACTTGTGGAACAAGTAACTAGTTGCTTTATTCCAAAGCAACCTATCTTGTTGAGTGCTATAAATAGAGGTGTCTAAGGACGAAAACCACAAGCATCAAGCATACGTGAAGATTCTCTGTGGAATTGATCGTAAACTCTTTTCACTTCGGTGAATGCTTGTTGTGGTATAGTCATCCTTTATTAGGTAGCAGTTCCTCTTGGGAATTACCTAACGACTATAAAGACTTCTCTTGAGAGTTGGGAAGCATAGGTAGGAGATTGAGACCTTAGTGGTTGAAATCAGAGTAACCTGTAACCTTGGTAACCTGATTACGTTCTTGTCTATTCTACGGTCCTTCTCTTCTGATATAAGGCCATTCAAGAACTGATATGTTACGCACAAGGTTGAAAGGAAGCAACGCACGGCTGCACTCGGTGTTGTAAGACCTAGTTAGCTCCAGTTGTATAAGTTTCTTAAGTGATTCTTCGTGTACAACTGAGGTAGAAACAAGTTGGGCATAGTTTACTCGACTTACTTGTCAGCCCCCGCTTAAGTAGATTTCCGTATGACCTGGAGAAATCCGAAGGAAGTCACTTTGTGTATGTCAAACTGATAGAGGACAGTTCAAACATACAGTTGATAATTGAGGTTGCAAAGACGGAATTATTAACACAAGCCTTTAACAGCGGTTAAAGCAACTCCTAGGCCTGTAAAGGACGTCAGCTAGGGGAATCAAGTGCGTGACGATCTGTGGGGGATCTAAAGACGTAAGGAGTGCAACAGTAGCCAGTTCGCTTGGAGGGTTGGAATTGGTCTCTGCTACATCCCAGACCGAAGTCTTATAGTAGGCTAGTGTTTGTAGACAGTTTGTACTGTGCGGTGTTCAATCTGGACGAGGTCCCGAGGTTTTTCTACAGGTCGTAGTTTCCTCGTTAAAAAAATCTCTGGTGTCTTGTGTGCTTTACTTCCGCATTATATTCTCTGATTATATAATTAAAGCAAACACAAGAAGTACGTTATTATAACCCTGATTGTTGTCCTCAATCCATCAATTGGATTTACCAAGACCCTGTCTCGCGTTGAACTGATCCTTGTGATCCAAACTCAGGTTAACGGATCTGGATATTGATTTTTTAGATCGTCCAGATCTGACCATAAGTCTCACGAGCCCAAACGAAAAGTTGGTTGTATTTCGGTACCCTTGCTTTTTCAGTTCTATCAGGTCTATCAAACCTAACGATCTTGTTTATTCTAAGGTCATTCTCTTCTGATATAAGGCCACTCAAGATCGTTGTGATTAGAACATACTTTTTATCTATTAACCTGAATTTGTCAGCAAACCGCTTTCGGTTTGTGTGCCTAAACTATAGATATTGAGTGGAATCAAGATCGTTGTTATTGGATTTGTTCTTTGCAGGTACATCGTTCTTCACGGTCATATCATATTGTACTTGCTACAGCTATCTGCTTGATTCCAACTGGGACGACAAGGTTGCTCTTTCGGGAGTTTAGGTTTTGAAACCTTGATCGATATCTCGAGGTGTTTATTGCCTAAGTAAACTTAATATCCTCGCTCTTGGTGTGAAAAGACTTTGGTGAAATATATGTTAGTTACCAAGGACATCATCTAGCGATTTGACCTGCCGTTATTTGGTTGTTGTCCATAAGGTTGTAATCGTCCGATTGGAGGTCGGGTAGCGATAGTCCTCGCGACGGGCTGTGAGGCAACTCTTGCGTAAGACAGTAACGGGCGTCTGTTTACGTAGGGGAGTACATGTGCGTGACCACCTTGCTGTGGTTGGAGTCGTAGGAATACAAAGGGGAAATCTTTGTGACTAATAGTCGTATTAGGGTTATATTGTCTGCACCAGCTAGTCTGAAGTCTGAGAGTAGGTGTGTTGGCGGCTTAATTCTTAAGAGTATTCAAAACTGGACTAGGTCCCGGGGTTTTTCTACGAGTTTGTAGTTTCCTCGTTAACAAAATCTTGTGTGTACTTTACTTTACTTCCGCATTATATTTGAGTCATCTTATTTAATTAAAGTATCGTACTTGGTTGGTTGACATAGTCTTTCGGATTCTTGTATTGACTCCCTTGTGTGAATCAATCAGATCTGAAGGAGATCTTGTTCTTGAGTTCTTGATTTCAGGAACCGGTCAAGGTTTGACTTATAGGTGGACTAAAATAAAAGATTGGTGGTGTACTTTTACCCTCGTCCTGACAATTGGTATCAGAGCGGGCAAACACCTTAAGATCTAACAATCTGTGTTTGGCTCGATCCAACCTATAAGGAAAACATGATTAAGAACATCGATTCATGTCTTGACAACTTGACACAAAATGTTGTTATTTCCTATTCTGGATCTGCACCTATTGCAACCACTCCTTTACAAGAAGATCATGATGTGTTATCTAATCGTGGCCATGTTATCTTTGGCAATAACTCGTACTACGGATCTGACATATCAGACTCAGATGCTGAAAGTGAAGCTAATGTTCTATTAGCCAAACTCTTAACTCCCTTAAATATGATCAAATCAGAAAACAAGCGATTGAGATCTGAATTGATTCATACAAAGGAAAACATCAGAGTTAAGGATCAACTTATTAAGGAGTTGAACCTGGAAAATGAATCTCTAAACGAATTTGTCAAAACACTGAAGATTTCCGTTGCAGAAAACTCAGCAAATATCAATCACCTGCAGTCCCTGATCAATGCATCACATGAATCTGATCAAACTGCTCGTGTCTCTTGTGACTTGTCTATTAACGAATTGTTTGATAACATTCTGAACAGACAAGATCTTGATGAAATCATTGCAAGAGATTTTATAAGGATTCTAAATACTAAGTGTTGTATTTCCTCTCGAAAATCCAATGAACCTGGCACTGAAACATTGTCAACAGGTAAAAATCTCAGCAAAAGTAGTCACAAGAAAAACAAGGGCAAACCTGATATTAATTCAGACAAGGTAAAGATGTCTCAGAAGGTTTCCAAACAGGTTCAGGAAAAACAAGAAAACTACTCCAACTCATCTCTGAAACGGCTATCTAGTGAGTTGAGAGATCTAAAAATGGATCTACGTAGCTTGAAAAAGAATGAATTTCCTGAATCTCGATGTTGGCCTATCTTTATGCAACCTCGGTATTTCTCTCCTAATATAGGAATATTGTCAAGAAACTCAACAGGTCACTTCTGTTCTTGTTGCATTCAATGCAAACCAGAGTTCTCGAGACCACACTCCTCTAATAGGATAGGACACATAAAAACTGAGAAGTCTGAGACAAGCAGCAGAAGAACCTCTCATAACAGAAAAATTGAAGAAAATAAGGAATATTCGCCATCAGAAAAAGGTATCCCCCTCCACTCTGAAATTTCAGAAAATTCCTCAAAAACTAAACGAGAATTGTCTCGTAAAAACTAAACATAATCTTTAGTCATAATAAGTGCATTAGATGTATCAGTTGTAATAATGATATGCACAGTTTTTTTTGTTTTTTTTTTTTTTAAAAGGGGAGTTTATATATATGTACATAATATTATAAAAGAGTATCTTGAGAATATTTTCCTAAAGAATTTCAAGATTCGAAACAATATGGAAATTCCATACTTTTGAACGTTTATTACCAAAAATTGATTCTATGAGTCAATCCATACTTGACAACCAAGGATTTCCTTGTTTCAGTTCAAGCTTATAATGGAAATAAAATGTTTAGGAATAAACCTATTTTTCGGAAACCCAAAATTACATAACTCTATTTAATCCTTGGGTATGCCGATTTTGAAATCATCTTGCTCTATCTCTACAAACCTTGTTCGAAACCTACTTGTGTGTTTCGATGATAGAAGATCAATACACCTCTCCTACTCCTCAAGAAACCTTGAGTGATGTAAATCATCCTGCTCCCAACAACTGGGAATGCAATGATGATGATAATGGTGATGAAGTTCCAACTAGCAAAGTTCTAAATCTCATCCACCACTTCGCATGGGCCAAACAACAAGCTTTTGTGAATGTTTGTGAACAAAAGATGCTAAGGGATCAACTATACAAGGCATGTAATGATTTTGAGGTTCTAATGGAATTGTTCAAAAAGGTTCTCAAGAAAAATACAACCAAATTCCCAATAGAATAAAGTCTAGGGTTTTGAGTTTCTATAGAGTCTTCCCTATGTTTCGAAATTATTATGAAATAAAATAAAAAGGTTATTAGTAGATTTTTATTCTCTTTTGTTATTTTTCTGTTTCGAAAAACATTAAATAAAATTACTATTATTTACTTGCGTCTGATTCGAATCTGTTCATGAAAAATAATTGGAAAATTAAAATTATTTATGTGTGTATGTTGTAATTGTTCACGCAGTTTCGAATTAATTTTCTGAAAAATATAAGAATTAGAAAATCAGAAAACCTAAATAGTACGTAAGTTTCGAATGCAACATTGGGTTAATATTTCCGAATCTATTATGGATGTATATTGCAGGTTATCAAGATAATTCTTTATTTCCTATGGAGTTGATCTTTATTGTTTAACATCTTGATATCGTGGGCCTCCTTGTGTTTGTGGCTGTTATGTTTGTACTAACGACTTTGTTACAGGTATGAGTATAACTATGTAAGGAGGATATGGATTTTATGCTAGTCACAATACTATTGGATATCGTTGTGTCTTTTTGACTAGGAGTTATAGTATACGCATAAATCAATGGTTTTGGTATAATCTAGTATGACTACGGATGTGTTCGAAAACCCAAAACCAAGTCTAAGTCTTTCTCTGGTAAAGACTGTTCCGTTGTTCTCATGTCCGAGGGAATGACAACCAACGGGGGAGAGTTCTTTTGTGAACTTGTGCTTAATAGAAATATATCTTTAGGGGAGCGTGGAAAATAATTGTTATCTGCTTATATCTTTTGTATTTCCTGACAGGTTGCTTGAGCTTAACATATATATATATTGTGTAACTTGTCGAAATGTTGACCCGTGTGATTGCGATCATTCTTATATGTTGAATCGAGTTCTCTGAACTTGAGCATTTATCTCGTACCCATATATTTTCGAGACCCTTTGTCAATTATTTTTGACAAAAAGGGGGAGTATTGATAGCTTGACTTCGGTCAGTGCTTGGTCTTTGACAAAGCAGTGTCATATGGGGAGAAAAATGCCTGCGCGTATATTGAAAAATGAATGAAAGCATGGACTATGGGGGAGTAACACTTGATGTTACTAGCACTGTAGACTTTCGCGTTGTGCTACAGGTGATAACAATACGTCGGAGAATGATAGACATCCGAACTTACATTCAGGGGGAGTAAGTGTATTGGTTATCAGTATTTTTCAATACTACATATATTGGTTGCAGACTGACATATTTTGCAGGTACTATTGGTGTGCTGTCAAGCTAAGTAGAAGAACTTGAAGCGTAGAACTTAGGTTTGAAATTTCTCGTTCATCTATGTAAAGAGTTTTTGTCACTAAAATTGACAAAGGGGGAGATTTTTAGAGCATGGATCGGTCAACCTCACTAAGTGTTGGCATGTCAAGCTTAGTTGTCAACTTTAGAGATCAAAACTCGACCACTAAACAACACACAATTAGGTAAAGTCATATGAGAGTTAGCTTTAGGTTGTGGAAGATTTTGGTAGGATTTAGAATCACTAGTTGAAGAGTTGAAGAAAGACTGAAGATCAAACGAAGACATCCGGCTTCATCATTCAACAGGTTAGTGAATCTAAATAACGCGATTCCATTATCTTTTACACTTGTGCTACAAAAACATAACTCTCAGCTTGAGCTTTACGTTATGACTTGATCACTTGTGATCAGTGTGTCTTATGATAACTCTGCTTTACCACTTGTGGTATTAGTGTGTAGTTATGACGTTCCAATATTGCTTAGAGCTTTGTTTTCTTCTCCGTCTCTACGTTAATATAAAGGTTTTTCCTAAAACCTTTTCGAGTTGGATATAGCATTGTGATGTTATCTCGGTATTACTACGGGATTTGATCCATCACAGTATTGTGTCTCTTCTTACCTAGTCTGGCTCTGTCGGATTGATTGCATATATTTATATGAGCCAATGTAAGAGAGATTGTGACTCACACTTATGTTGTGTAGACTCGAAATACTGATGTTTCTGAGCTTCGAATATGACGTCTTGGTTTGGCTCTGAACTCTGAAGTTCTGAATCATTCATTTGATTCTGTATATGAACATCTTGTATGCCATATCTCACTTCTGGATTCCGAAACCATATTTGTGTATCTCAACTTATGAATTTTCAATGTTCGAAACCTCAATGTAGGTTTTGGTAAAACTAACGTTGATTTCGAAACCTTAATCTGGTTTTCGCATTCATAAGCTATTGGTCCGAAACTTAAAATATTGTGACCAATGAGATATAACAGATTCGTAACTATATTTGTGTGGCTTACAGTGACTTGAGAATCGAGGCCAATGTGTCTTGACCATGTGAGATCTAAAAGGTCGAAAAGACCCTGGGGTTTTCTAAAGGTTTATGTGAACCGGAAAATATATTCCTGTGCGTCGAGGCTAAAAAGGTGTGATGCTGAAACGGTTCTCGACCACATGGACTCTCAAGTTCGACACCAAACATTTGTGAAGAATTTAGTATGTGTTTCTTGTTTCGAAACCTTAACCAAGGTTTTGTTAAACAGAATCTAGATTTCGAAACCAAGCTTTAGGTTTCGCTATATGGAAACTTGATTTGGGAACCTAAATGTGGTTCTGGTCATATAATGAACTTTAGGTTCCGAAACCTTAATTTGGTTTCTGCCAAAACAGATGTACGTTTCGAAACCATAATATGGTTGACTCAGAATGCGTAACTTCGAAGTTCAAACTCTACATTTTTGATTTGTGCTTCAACGAATTAATGAGTTTGATATTCTCGGTTTGAAGTTTGAATTCGTTCATCTTCAATGTACAACTAAGTGGGATTGAGTCATCATCTGAAATATGGTTAGTCGCTCTAGTTAGTGGACACATGATTTCGGATCAATACTGTACGTGATTAAATCTTCGTATGCTTTACTACTTGATCAAATATTCATTTGTTTATTCATTTGATGTTTTGATTTGAATTCTTGGATATCATTAATGTGACATCTATATTGGAATCAAGAATTCTGGAGATTTAACATTTTGCTAGTTACTTGTGGAATCTATTTGCGTGATTCGGAGCGTTTGAACCAATGTGTTCACTTAAGCTTAACACACAAGGCTTTGTCCACGTTTGTTATGATGCGTTTATGCGGAACATTGAACCACGTTGGACCAGCTCCCACTTCCACCTAGGTTCGTCTGGTTAGCCCAGCATTACCAAGGAAGTAATGTCGACATTATAAAGCTGGTGACGACATTTTGAAGTAATAATATCTAAGGAGATTTTCGAAACTAAGGACACGTTTACGAATTGATATCTTTCCCAGGGATCATATTTGGTAAGCACCATATTTCGAATTAAAAGGAAATATCCAAATATACCTTAAGATATTATTTGCTTTGATTGCTCTTGGCTAAACATGTTTCGAAAATATATTTTCTTTATGGAATATATTTTTCTTAAATGTAAAATGCTAGAGTATTAGTTCTCATTAAATGCTATGATACTAAATGGGGAATTTCGGAACTATTATGTAAATGTGATTTGTGGAATTTCCGAAATTAACTTTGCCTCATTTCAAAGCTAAAGCCTTAGTCAATATAAATTGGAGTGGTATCTCTCCTGAAAGTTTTAATCCCCTTGGCCAAGCTGTTCTTCGGAATTGTAAGCTTGTGATGACGCTTTTCTTTTCAGTTACCTTTGAGCTTTTGCTCTCGGTCTAGAATTGTGTGAAAGTCTTCTCTTGGGATCGAGAATCCTAGAAGTACCTCATACGGGAAACTAGTTTATGTTTACTAGTCTTATTTGTATTGTACTTGTGTTCTGTTCTATCACGTCTATCAAACCTAACGATCTTGTTTATTCTAAGGTCCTTCTCTTCTGATATAAGGCCACTCAAGATCGTTGTGATTAGAACATACTCTTTATCTATTAACCTGGATTTTTCAGCAAGCCGCTTTCGGTTTGTGTGCCTAAACTATAGATATTGAGTGGAATCAAGATCGTTGTTATTGGATTTGTTCTTTGCAGGTACATCGTTCTTCACGGTCATATCATATCGTACTTGCTACAGCTATCTGCTTGATTCCAACTGGGACGACAAGGTTTCTCTTTCGGGAGTTTAGGTTTTGAAACCTTGATCGATATCTCGAGGTGTTTATTGCCTAAGTAAACTTAATATCCTCGCTCTTGGTGTGAAAAGACTTCGGTGAAATATTTATTAGTTACCAAGGATATCATCTAGCGATATGACCTGCCGATATTTGGTTGTTGTCCATAAGGTTGTAATCGTCCGATTGGAGGTCGGGTAGCGATAGTCCTCGCGACGGGCTGTGAGGCAACTCTTGCGTAAGACAATAACGGGCGTCTGTTTACGTAGGGGAGTACATGTGTGTGACCACCTTGCTGTGGTTGGAGGCGTAGGAATACTAAGGGGAAATATTTGTGACTAATAGTCGTATTAGGGTCATATTGTCTGCACCAGCTAGTCCGAAGTCTGAGAGTAGGTGTGTTGGCGGCTTAATTCTTAAGAGTATTCAAAACTGGACTAGGTCCCGGGGTTTTTCTACGAGTTTGTAGTTTCCTCGTTAACAAAATCTTGTGTGTACGTACTTTACTTTACTTCCACATTATATTTGAGTCATCTTATATAATTAAAGTATCGTACTTGGTTGGTTGACATAGTCTTTCAGATTCTTGTATTGACTCCCTTGTGTGAATCAATCAGATCTGAAAAAGATCTTGTTCTTGAGTTCTTGATTTCAAGAACCGGTCAAGGTTTGACTTATAGGTGGACTAAAATAAAAGATTGGTGGTGTACTCGGTACCCTCGTCTTGACAGTGCTATACAGAAGCTTAAAGATCCACAGGGTGAGCTGCTTTTGTTGAGGAATTGTTCTGGTGTCTCTAGGTTGTACTTTGCCATGCGAACAACCAAACCTGAGTATTTGGAGGAGGCACAGTTGGTTTTTGACAATCATCTCAAACAGACGGGATATGGGCCGGGTTTTGGTTTGCTGCAACAGAGACTCGCTTCACTCCCCATCAAATATGGTGGTTTAGGGGTGTACACCATGGAGGACACCATGCAGTATTGCTATTTAACTTCATGCTTTCAGACAAGATCCCAACAGGAGAACATTTTGAGGCATTCTGGGGTGTCTGGCTTGAGTCCCAGCTTTGAGCGAGCACTTGTCCATTACAAACAGGTATGTGGTATTGAGAATTCTTTATTTTGCATTGATGATATTGCCCCCCATTCTGTGAGCTCTTAGCAATCAAATACTTCGATGCTGTGAAGAATGATTTACCTAATCGGTTTGTTATAACTGAGCGTGATTTAACACTATGGCAGAGCAATAGAATCAAGCACGCGCAAGATTATTTGTTGGCCATTCCGATTGATGGGCTTAATCAAAAACTTGGGCATCGACAATTTAGAGCTTTGCGTTATAAGCTTGGGATCCCTCTTTTCAAAGAGGGCGATACATGTTCTAGTTGTGGCAGAGATATGGATATTTTTGGGGATCATGCCTTGCATTGTTCGCATGAGGTGGGGCTGAAGTATAGGCATGACCTGGTTCGTGATACTTTTGTTGATATTTGTTATGAAAAAGAGGGGATAACGAGATATACCACCAACTTTTAGTTTTCGTGAACCTAGTTGATTTAGGTTGTTTGAACGATCTCACAAATCAATATTCAAACAACAACCTGAGTATAATTCAGAGAACCGAACCCCAACAAGAACACGTTCTTGTAGATCTCAATAGAGATGGATTAACTGCAGTTATATAAATCAAAGATAATATAATGCTGAAGGGAAAAGTAATTCAAGACACCATAATTTTGTTAACGAGGAAACTACAAACCAGCAGAAAAACCCTAGGACCTCGTCCAGATGTGAACACCCTCAGTATTAAGCGAATACAGACGCTAGCCTACTCTCAGACTTCGGACTGGAATGTATCGAGACTGAATTAACCCTCCAAGAAATTCAGCTACCAATGTGTTCCTGCGTCTCTTGGCTCCCGCAGAAACCTACGTACTTGATTCCCCTAGCTGACGTCCTTTACAGGCTAGGAGTTGCTCCACTTCCCTTCGTGAAGACTAGCGCTACCCTGCCTCTAACTAGGACGCCTAAAAGTCAAGGTTAATGGAAATCGGTTTTACTACATAGGGCTTATTGATGTAGCCTAAACAGTTTACCTCATAACGCTTGACGAACTTAGCATTAAACCTAGTTCGTGAATTTGCGTTGTGGAGCTTCTGGGGCTTACGATACGAGATCCGCCGTACGAAGTTTCTATCAAATCTTGGTAGTGATAAGATTGAAATAATTTAATCGACCCAAGATACGGGATCAGGAATCTTACTTCCGACCTGTGCTTCAGGATCCTAAAGTGAAGTCTTTCAATAGTCGTAGTCCTAGAAAAGGACTTCGAGATGACGACCAACCTTTATGCAAGGATACACATATGTGTAGAGGATTAAAGTTGTATCTTGCATAAGGTCATCTTGATAGGGCATTGTCCGGTCAAACCCACTAGCGTTGGTATGTCAAGTTAGTTGTCAGTTTTAGGTGTCAAAACTCAATTCTTGATTTAGCCTACTAGAGTTTAGATTTCGGAATTGGGATATAGACAAAGTAGTAGAGACCTTGAAGACGAAGACTGTGAAGACAAAGAAGACATCAGTTATTCTTCATCGACAAAAGGTTAGTAGGAGTTATGACTTTATGGATATTCTTCTATTCTACTTCATCTATTCTTTCGAAATGTAGTCGACTACTTTAGTAGTGATAATA